>LR140213.1:7428-18537 GCA_900659605.1 Tisbe holothuriae | reverse complement strand
TTATTCGTATGGACCCGACGGTTCCGGGAAGCGGTTATTCAAGCGTGTGGACCCGCAGGTCCAGTCCAGGGCACCTTTGACCCGGATTCACGTTTCAAACCGACTCATTTGGCAATTTTTTTCCCATATCAACTGATGTTTAAAATCTGAAATCTATTGACTGCATTTCACTCATCTAACATCCATCCATATGTAAATGTGAAATCACGCCTTAAATGACATCATTTCGAAACGTCTCGGTGTATTTACATTTTCATTTTTTAATCTGTCTGACAAGCGCATCTCGCAAGGTCAATTTCAAACCCTCATCCGAGTGAGAGGATGTGTTTCTGACACTCTTAATGTGCTTTTGATGCATCGGTCAGTTTCATCACTTTGATCATCATGTTCGTGCAACAACAGTAACTTTAGTTCGTCATCATTGTTGTTGCTAATTCTTCTTGTTAGCATCTCATGGGCGATTGCAAGGAGAAAGAATGCTTTATTTTGGGAGAACAAAAACAAAGTTATTCGACAGGGCGGCTCCAAAAGCAAAGGCAAAAACGCAGGTAAACTATGCTTAGAATACGTCAAGTCCTAAGAGGTATGTGCCACGGTAACTCATACCTCAGCGAGAAGAGCTTATTTTAATGATCAGTGCACGTCCCTATCTCAAAACTATCGAATTCAGAAACAATCTGAGTATGCGGACAATGAATCGAGAATGGAATTTCTATTCACAGACAAAAAAAACGTTCAACGTCCCAACTTGGGGTAAAAGCATCCAGCCAAAGTTGGACTTTGAGTTCATTCCTTGCGAATATTGTAAACGGTCAAACGTAAGGTGATGTATTTTGTCCTTTGCCTCAAAGACAAATCTCTCATCACCCGGGAAAATGAGAGAGAGGGAAATGCATTCAGAGACGAATTTTAGCGAGGTATCTGTCTCTGTCACATGTAATATATCGGATAAATCCTTTGCCTCAGATATGAAAATAGAAGCTGATGATAAAATAACTCCCTTGGGACACCCGGCTTAAAATTCAAAAACATAACTATGAGCATTATTTTGTTTAAACAATTTCGTCGGGATGGAATGCGAACGGGAAAATACATTTCTGCCTATGCTTTATTATTATTTTGCTCTTTGTTTTCATGTTTTCTAAGTGAGTGAAAGCACTTTCTTGACCTTGTGTCAGCCACTGATGTTAAAAAAGAAAGCAGGCATAGGTTTGCATTACAGGTCAATGGCCACATGAGGAAGCTAGCGCGCGCTTAAAAGCAGCAGTCCAAGGATACCCAAACTACGGAGCTATAACTTCTTCTAGTTGCCAATATATCTATGGGTCATGCCTGTCTGCTGCCCATGGGCATTCATATGTGTTATAGGGCACAGGTCGTCTACATTGCCTTGCATGTCCGCGGCAAGGGCAATATGAGCGGCGGCGTCAGAGATCTGCAAGTACGGAACTGAGCTTTTTTCTCAGTTCCGGATTGAATGCTTTCGATGGTGTGTCATCTCAAGTAGTTCAAACGCGAAGAACGAGAAGCGATCTGTGTGAAAGTCAGAGAAAGAGGAACAACAACAAAAAGAGGAATTTAATTGTAAGTATGGGTGCATTTGTAGAACATTGTACTTTCCCGTGTTCCATGTCTTATCGTCATTATGCACTGGCATACATTTTAAAGGTTCACATTAATTTCTTCCCCAGCATCTTTTTACAACACAGCAAAAACGGTGAATAAGAATGGGTTCTGCCACGATTTATACGTTTTATCTCTATTATTACGAACGGTTGGCTTTCTTGCTTATTATGCAGCTCCAATACGTTTCTTGAGCGGAAGCAACAACACCATTGGCGGTCTGGTAGCAAGAATATACTACACGAAAACAACGTACATCATATTTGACACTGAAAGGGGATGCCATTGACAAGCACATTACACTTCTTCATATAGAGAAGATGAACACAAGGCTCCTTAGTTCCCAGGTAAACTGGCATCCCTACAATAACGGTTTTCCACCGCCCGTAATATATGGTAAGGAATCTGCCACGGGTCACCGAGCTCAGCAGTTGTGACGACGGTGGAATTCCGATCAGGTTCAAGCTTGAGTGAATTGCTCAGCAGGGTTGAGAATATTGTTTTGCCGGGTGTAATATGGAGTAAGCTGTTTGTACGCAACCACAACCAATTACGAATATTTTCAATGCAATACTGTTAATCGAGGCCTGCTGTTCATACTTTATACGGTGTTTAATGTTTTCTGAAGAATTATTTGCAGTTGAAAAATGCATTATTTTTAGTGATCCATAATGAAGGTTGCAACTGATCCCCTTTTTGAAGGCCGGTTTCTTGTTTTCGGCCTTCATCATCATCATCCAAAGAACCACATTGGCCGTGTTGATAACATTGTCTCAGCTCTCGTGTTGTATTTGAAGGCTCCTCTTTTGTTGTTTTCATACACATTCAGTCATAGCAGCAGCATTCTCTCATATTATTTTTGAGCTGTACGCTTCTTCTTCCTTCTTTTTATGGCCATATCTATCGACATTGAAGGCTACATTTCTTCAAGTGCAACCAAAAGGCGGGATCGAGAAAAATAACACGAAGCAATATAGTTTCCGCCATTGCTACAGCGATATCACTTGATACAGCAGTCCATTCAATAAAAGACCGTCTGTTGTAGTACGTTCTCCTAGTATTTATACACCAACGTAACTTCCAACGCCCTTCAATGATCATATGGCTGAATAGGTCTTCTTAAAAGAGTTGCACGACGGCGACCTTGCACATACAAACAAAGCTCGTACACCATTTGCCCATGGACGGTTCCTCACTTACCAAGTTTAGTGAGCGTGTTATCGACTCCTCTCCGTAGTATAGTGGAATATGGATATACCTTTTTGCATGAAAGGAAAGGTCTGGTCAGAGGAGGAACACATTTTGATACTCTTACAGCAGGATATGCAAGGCGGAATTCAAGGTCGGCCTTGATACTTTTTTCTCTCCCCCTTTTTGTACTCTAAACATCCTTTTTCTTTTGTGTCCGAAACATACTCAGGAAGTAGTAATAATGGCATACAAAAGACTCCACTCGCAGATGGGACAATAACAGAAACAACCATTAAACACTGGCAGACTTTGGTTGTCGACGGCAACTGCCAGAAGCTAGTTTAATGCGGTTTTTGTAGGACGAAAATATGCGCAGAGAGCGAGAGCTATCTAAGGAACGATACAGTCTGGGCTAATTAGGGATGGCTCTCGTACAGCTTTCTCTTTAAATTGTCTTCATATTAAAAGCGTTTTATTACGTCATTCTATTACCGACACCTCCACAGCCAGCATTATTTTCGGCGAAGAAGAAATTCCGCAATCTTGTTATCATCATCCGCAAGATTAATGTTGCACTCGACTCATCAATCTCTTTGCAGGTTGAGAGTGTTTTTGCACGACCAAGGCCGCAGAACACACAACCGTTTAAGCCTCTTCCATGATGCTCTGACCAGCAGCAATGACTCAGCTTGACGACAGTATCATGGGCAAGGGTGGCGGAGGGTCGTCCACGTCAGATGGGTGCAGCGGCAGCAGCAGCGAGGACGAGCAGAGTCTGGCCAATGGCTGGGCTGAGGAGACGGCGCTGTCATCAGACGGGGAGCTGCTGAATGGACAGGATGGAGACGAGGAAGAGGACGAAGAGGACCTGATAGAGCTTGTAGTACAGGGTATGTAGCATTATTGGCATGAGTTTCAGTTTAATAAGCTTATTTTCACAGGCAAGGATATTTGCGTGAGTGAGCGGCTCCTGTGCCACCATAGCAAGTATTTTGCTCACATCTTCGGCTCCCTGACGGACTCGGACTCGGACACGGTCGTCCTCAAGCACGGCAAGCTGGACGGCGAGGACGACGTGCCCCTGGAGAAGCAGGAAGAGCCGCTCGAGCAGATCAGCTACGCGACCATGAAGACCATCGTGGAGTTCCTGGAGGGCAAGGGGAAGAACGGACACGGGCTCAAAGTGGGAGAGCAGAATGTCAAGCAGCTGCTCAAGGCAGCAGATATGCTAGCCATTGGGACAGTGGAAACGGCATGTTTTAACTTTCTAAAGTCGAACATGGTATGAATTTATGTAGCAATTTGTGTTTGAGTACGAGTATGCGTCTCATCTTAGAACTCTGCAAACTGTGTGCGTCACTTTGTGGTCGCCGACGCCAAATCCTCTTGGCGAAACCTGTCCCGCCACTGCGCCAACTTCATCCAGCTCCACTTTGACGAGCTGATGGGCCTGACTCAGGTCTATCAGCACACAACGGCACAGCAGTTCAAGCAGATCATCGCGGACGAGTCGCTCAACGTGCACAAGGAGGAGCTGGTGCTGGAGGCCGTACTGGAGTGGGTGGGATATGACGAGGAGAACCGGCGGCCGCACTTGGAGTCCCTGATGGCGGAGGTTCAGTGGCCACTCGTGAGGAACAAGCGGGTGCTGAGGCAGGCGCTGAAGAACCCGCTCATTGCAGGGAGTGAGCAATGTGTGAAAGTATTACAGGAAGGTAAGCTACATAACCGAATATCTTGATCTACCATTAATCTTAATTTTATATCACAAGCCATGTCCTACCACGATCTCAGCTATGATGATAAGGTGCTGTACTGGCGCGGTCGCAAGCGGCCTTCCCGATGGCCAAAGCTTCTTGCAGCACTTGCCTACGCCGATAAGATGATTGAATCGTACGACTTTGAGGAACGCAAGTGGATCGTGCTCACGGAGAAACCCACAGGCACATTATACATTAAACGCCTTGGCGTTTAAGAGTCTTACATTGCTCTTTACAGCTACCTTTGGTGCCGAGATGTGCTATCTAAACGGTAAACTCTTCTCCGTCGGCGGCGTCCAGACGAAGCAAGTTGACGAGTACGACGTGGAGACTGGCACTTGGAGACAGGACTGCCCCGGGCTCACCCAATACAGAGTGGCGCATGGAGTATGCACGCATGAAAACAAGGTTCAGAGCACATGACAGAGAAGGCGCAGGGGATCCGAAAGCAAACAAACGACGTACAGAGGCGGCGTTTTCGGAATCCTTGTTCCAGCAACACTAACATAACACCCATACAGACAATGTAAATAGCGAACAGTGACACTCAAACTTCATTTCCTCCCGTATCGAACAGGTCTACGTGATGGGCGGGTCTGCAAAGGCCTCGGCAGACTTTGGCCCAGGCCTCAATGAGCTCGAGGTGCTCACACTGGACGCAGGAGATGGCATTGTATCGCATCCATGGGGTCGGATGAGTTCCATGCGTGAGGGCCGATCCTACCTGGCGTCAGCTGCTGGAGAAGATGACAAGATCTATGTGGTCGGCGGATGTCTCAGTGAGAAGTACTCGGCCGCTGAAGTGTACGATATCAAGACCAACAAGTGGAAGAAGATTGCACACACTTTGACAAAGAGAGACTCTTTAGGTAAATGATGCATTATGTAATCAAAATGCAGATATCTAAGGTACTTTCCTTCAGGCCTTGCCATGTTCGACGGCGGCCAAATCTACGCCGTCGGTGGCTTCAACAACATCACCAACACGTACCTCAACTCCGTGGAGCGCTACGACCCGTGGCGGAACGCCTGGTACAAGGTCAAGCCGATGGCGCACTCACGCCGCAGCCCTGGAGTGGTCGCCTACAGAGGCAAGCTGTATGTGGTTGGCGGCATGGGCGCCACGGACGATCTCAGGAGCACAGAGGTGTACGACCCCATGGTCAACCAGTGGACCAAGCTCAAGCATTCCATGAAGGACATCAGAGGTATTAGAGAATAATAGGGATAATTTGGAATGTACGTTTGAACTGTTTCGTTCAGGTTGGACGTCCTGCTGTCTTGTGGACAAACCCCTCCGACTCATGAAGTCCCGGTCTGACAAGGAGAGCAACAACAAGTCCGCTGAGGACGCCAATCTGCCCTCGAAGCGTGACCCCAGACTGAACTACAAGACGACGGAGAACTCGCGGACGAGCGTGCGGATGAAACAGCGGAGGAGCGAGTTTGGACTCGACTCTGATGACGAAGAAGAGGAGGAAGAGGAGTCAGAGTGAAGGTCGAAAAGGGACTTTTTTCTATCGGCTTTTCCCCCAAAACGTTCAAATGTATGTCAAGATCCATTTTACTCCCGCTTGAATGTGTGCCGGAATCAAAGGGGAAAAGAACGCATCCGTCGTGTTTGTCTTTCGTGGTTAGATACGAACAGGGTTGCCAGATCGACTGAGATTAAACGTATTTGCTACTATAGAATACGATAACGTAACCCCGATTTTCTCTGCCCTCTTGTCACCCCCGCTCTACACATATGCAAGAATATCTTTTATCCCTTTTCTGCTGTCAGACGTCGTCATAAAATGTCAAAATAAAATGTTGTAGAAACCAAACGAGTTGCAACCGTGATACCAAAACGAGAACATATCGAACATTCGTTGCATATTTCTGAATCAACGTCACTCAACGGTGGAGATACATTTCTTTAAATCCAAACTGAAGCAAAAGAACGCACATCTCTGTTTGTTTCCTTTAAAGCTAAGCTCCTTTCTGAAAGAGAAAAAGATGGTTGAAATCCCTCTTTTACAATACTACTACTAAACTCCCACACACACACTGCAACGGCTGTATAGTAGTAGTGGTTGTGTGTGTACTGTCCTTCATGTGTCGAAATCCGTTCCACATTTATTTTCTCCTTCTCCTCTCAGCTGATGTCGCTTCTTCCTCTTCCGCTGACCGGTGTTGGAAAGACCCTCCGTATAATATTACTTGCGTTATAGAATATTAGTTCTCTAATAATAATGATTACACTATATTAGTCACAGCAAGGTGCAATTTAAAATAGTTGGGTACTGGTCAATTTTTCACAGAGGGTTTTTCTGTCTCTTTGGTGACCACAGAAGCGTTTGATGTGTTCGGTGATTCAGTTTTCCCCACATTTTCAAGGCCTTTTTAAAAGGGAGATTAGAGGGAATCTTCTCTTTTGAGGAAGGGCAAAAACTGTGTCAAGGCGAGGAAGAAAATGCTCAGCAAAAAAGTGAGCTGTTGCTCCTTTATGAGAGCTTAATTCCTTTCATATTGGGTCAATTAGACCTGTTGATAATGCAATTTTCATCTCTTGATCCAATTTTAACCTTGTAAAACATGCCATGGAACCGAATCTCCATCTTAGTAAGCGAATCCTTGCTGTATTTTACCTTTGGAACTCTTTCCAGCTTGTCACTTAGCGTGGAACTTTCTCTTCCACTTGAATGCACTTTTGTGATGATGTCAGCAATAAAAATACTTTTGGCCACCTTTTAAACCTTCTTTTAAGCACCTTACAAGAACCCAAATACTCGTTTCTACCAGCAGATCCATAACTCTTGTTAAATGCCAACTGCGAACATTTGAGGCCTTTCTAATTCTTCATCTTCAAAATATTGCTGAATCAGCGACAAATTCGCTCATCTATTAGAGAAAATGTCGTGCTAATGAGAGGTTGATTCGGATTACACCCTCGTGTACGAACGTCAATGAGCTCTATAGAGATGTGTGCGGGTATATAATAATAATCTCTCCCTTCCATTGGTTCCGCTACGATGACATAATAGAGCTTTCGTTCGCAAAAAGGATAATAAGAATAATAAGTTGGGCAAAATATGTGAATAAATAATGAACTTGATGATGATGGATTTCGAGATTGGGGAAAAAGAAGAAGAACGATCAGTCTCTAGAGGTCGGCGAGTCTTGTCATTTTTTACCATGTCCAGCCGGGGACTTGCGCAAAAAATAATGTCTACTGGGCTTTTTACTGTACTCTGTAATATAATCTGATCATAATTCGTACATTTTAAAGCATTTTATGTGTATTCTTCTCCATCATCCCTTCCTCAATTCTTCTGCTTGGCAGCGCAGCAACCCAAGAGGTGTCATGAAATATCACTTTTCCTCCAATTCCTGTCAAAAGAGAACGAAGCAATAATATAGAGGGGTGAACCCACCGAGCTCTCTCGCTTTCTCTTATAGCTCAATGGAGACCAAGATGCATATTATAAGGGTCGAGAAATCTGGTTATAATGTCATGCTGACCACGGAATAAGATATTCATATGCGGAGGGTAGGAGGAAGAATAGTAATGTAGTGGAAGAGAGGTTAAGAATGTTGAGGTATTAGAATATCGGCTACTGACCCCCGTGACACTCCTCTGCATAAAATCTAGGCCGTCTTCCCTTTTTTGGAACGACAATGTATATAATCTGAGCAACTATTCTTTTGGATTCGATGACAAAGTGCTCACGCTCGCCTATTGACCCAAAAATGAACATGGTAATTTCTCCTTCTTCTTCACCCCATGATGGATGGAAGAGGAACAGGAGAGCAAGCTGGTTCTGCTTTATTTTGAGCAATATTGGACGTGGAGTTTATTAATAACCTGGATGAGGAGGTAGAGACGACTAAGGACAAGGTCAAATGGCTCATTTGGTATGCATGATAAAGCTTTAAAACAGAAGCAACCACTGGGCTCAGCTAGGGGAGGTACATTGATAGAGTGTAGGCTTGGAAAACTTTAAGTTTAGAACACATTGAAGAGCTTTTAAATTATATTGTCTAGTATTTCTCAACCCAATTTTCTTCACCTTGTTTCCTCTCCTCTCTCACCCCCTGCAATGAAAAAGGGATTATCTTCACACGAAAGGAAATCATTGCTTCATTCTATTCCAGTTCCCATCTTTTATGAAAAATGAAAAACGACCCCTGGAATTCTTGTGGACTCAACAGCCATCCAAAGGCAGAGAGACTCCAAACGTAGTTCATAATTCAACAAATCGTTTTCCAGGGGTCCTCAAGGGTTGGAAAAAGCCATCTCTCTCCCAATGATATATCTGTGTACCACTCTGTAGTAGCTTTACTGCTCGGCGACCGCAAACTGAGAACAAGATTTTGATGATAACCTGGCTGGAAGACAGCGAGAGGGGGAAAGGAGAAGAAGAAGTCATTCGAAAACCACCCTCCCTTGTTTTACAACTCTATACCGACGAGAAACGTTTAATATATGCCATTGTTAATAAGGAAAGGCTATTTTTGCCGGGCTCCATTTCAGCTATTATCAGCCCTGAGTCCACACCCCAGCTATATTCTCTATTTTTTAAAAACACACTGTAGGGGTTTTTGCAGCTCAGTGGAGCAGATTCCCTTTTGTACCACTTCCTCTAACAAACCTTCTTCTCCGTTCCTTCTTCAGCCACCCCTTCCTTCTTTCTCTTCTTTGGAGTCTCCCCTGAAGAACATCATTCTTTAGTAAGAGAAAGCCATGGAACAGGAAGAAGAAAGAGAGTCGAATAATCCACTCAGCATCAGATGTAATACAATCAGAAATCGATTTATTTGTCTGTCAAACGTCGATTGCAATTGAGATGAGTGCCTTTGCAGTCTAAAAGAGGCTTATTTCCTAAACGGCCGGTGTAGAACAATAAGCACCCTGCTACAATAGACGAAATTATTTCAACTGCCATTTTGTCCAATGTTAGAGTTCCACTTCATTGAACTCCTTCTTCTCCCTTTTCAAGCAATTCTTCAAGGAAAGCTACAACTACAACTCCAGATGGTTTCATTTGATGGAGTGATTCAATTAACACATCAAAAAACTGAGTGGCAGTTGTTGCCGAGTATACAAATTATGACGCACTCTGCTTTAATTTCACTTTTTTCAATCTACGTTGCTTTTTCTTAATCGTTCTTTTCCGGCCCTCCAGGCGAGAAGCTTTTCAAAAAGGAACCCTCGCTCCTTGTATTTATAAAGAGGGGGAAGTGTGATTTTGGAAAATGGATCTTAGATGGCAATTAGAAGAGGAAAAGGGATAGAGAGTTATAATCCAATTGCCTCTTCAAAAGTATTCGTCTTTTAAGATAACATTGAGAGGGTGTGACTATTATACTGGAAATACACATAAAAGGTGTGCTCTGCGACTTAATGCTGGTAAAACACAATAAAATAACACAAATAATGTACTGCAACAAGCAAGGTTAGGCAACATGGAGACAGATATCCAAACAATTCTCCAAGAGGAGAATGAATCTCCAGACTTTGAAAGTGGAAAAAGATGATGGTTCAGACGAAGGAAGAGGGATCGAGCTCCTCCTTTTTCCCTCATCTAAAAGACTTAATCTTGTTTGTCTCTAAAGAGCTTTCTTAATTTGCTCACACTTTTGGCAGCTAAAATGTAATTTAGACGGGTTTATTTCGAAAGGAAGAACTTTTAAAAATGTATCAAACGAGTGCTAACTCTCCAGGATTCTAGTTAAAACGTGATCTCTTTGTACTGCTTTTTACTCCACTATACATATATATAAAAGAGAGATCCAGATCAAAGTTGTAATATTTCCACAAAGCGATTATTTAGGATTACAGATTAGGAAAAGGAATAGCTCAAAGTATCCAAAGGGAGAGTTTCCTTCAAAGAATATATTTCAAACTGTGCATGAAATGTAAAATGCACCGTGATTTTTTATCCATCTCAACAAAACCGCAAAGAAATTTCTTCAGACTTTCTCGACGTTCGTGTACGGGTCCAATGCTAGACGGTTCTAATATAATGGCTTTAATGCTTATTTCCATTGAATTGTTTGAAATCTGCGATTCTTTTTTGCTATATCTGAGCTGCAGGAATTCGCTACGCATGAAAGGGCTGCTGCTTTCCCCGTCGAAGATCTTGCTTTTGCAAAAAAAAATACTGGGAAAAGGAGGAACAAAAGTATGCGTATTGATATGAAATTTGATTTGACAGTTTAGCCAGTAATCGCTCATGTTCGAATTAGCAGTACATATATAATATGATACTATTTTCCCCCGTGACAAACAACCCAAAGAGTTCACTCTTATTATGAATATTTAGTGTTTCGTACCAATCATTACTATGTCCTACTTTCCTTCTAGCCTAATTTTGGACATAATATTTTCCACTATATTTAAATCTGGATCCATAACTCTCTCATGATGAGTCCGTCCAATGCCATCCACAGCAAGACCATTCTTACCCTGGAGCACAGCATTTGAACCGAGAGGTCTGCTGCACTCATGCATATTATACACACCGCATATGCTTAAGTGCGAGCAGTAAAA
>LR140212.1:0-18537 GCA_900659605.1 Tisbe holothuriae | reverse complement strand
TGAGGCTACATAAGCGAGAGTAGAATTTCAGCTCACATCGAAGATAGCAAGCTGAGGCATCCAGAACAAGAAAGAGATTTTTGACAGGAACTCAGTTGTATTGTTTATAAATAAAAATCCCTAGCGCGTCATTCGTGGAGCTTGAAGATGTCCCACTGGTTCCACCGCAACCCCCTCAAGGCCACCGGCCACCAGGACTTCCAGGTCAAGATGGTCGCACACGACGTCGACGCAATCAAGATCTGCAGGTATGTTAATTACCAACTGCGTCATTAGCAATGGCCTATAAAGCATGTTGCATTTTTCAGCGATTTGAAGCAGTCCCGTCGCCGCATTCTGGAGCTCCTCCCCGACCCCCACCACAGCCCTGAGCAGATGGCGACGGCGGTGCAGCTGTACGCAGCGCTGCTGAGGGGCTTCCTGGAGGCGAGGACTGGCACTGGCGACGACGAAGACTCGGCCACGGCGTCCAAACTGAGGCACAACCTCCGTTTCCGTTGGAGTCACTCCATGCTGGGCGCCAAGAACCCCGAGGCCCAGGAAGACGCCACATTCGAGCTGGCGAATCTACTCATGAACATCAGCTTCTGGCATATGAAGCATGCCGCTATGATTGCGGCCAAGGACGAGTAAGAAGCTACTTTCTTACTCTTTATATACATTTAATAACAAACATTATTTCAGTTTAAAGATGGATGAAGCCAAAGACATCCACGGCAGCCTCCGAAAGGCATCCGGGCTCATCCAGTTCGTCAAGGACCACCTCGCGCCACAGCTCGTCAACAAGGCTCCGGACGGCTCCGACCTGGACGTGCGCGTCATTGCCGCCTATTTGAACCAGTGCACGGCTGAGGCTCAGGAGGTGACCATTGCACGGGCCATTGAGTTGAAGCATAACCCGAGTCTGGTGTCCGCGCTGGCTAATGAGACGAGCAAGATGTACACGACTGCGGCGGACTCGCTGGGGAGTCTAGATCAGAAGATATTTGGACACTGGCGAGTCTACTTTGCACTCAAGTCAAAGTTCTACATGGCTTATGTGAGTGAAATTTTGATATTGTAAAACAAAAACAAAATGTAACAATTCTATATTTCAGGCCTATAATTACATGGGAGAGAACCTTCTGTCGCAGGATAAGTGTGGCATTGCTATCAGAGCTCTTCAGGAGGCAAAGAAATGTAAGTTATAGACTGTCTTAACTGGCCTTGGTTCTATAATATTTTTAACTTGTATTTCAGGCTGGCAGGAATCCGCCGAGTTCTGCAAGGAGTACGCCAAGACCAAGGGCCCCGGCAGCAACGCCAAACCCGAGCAGCACGCCTTCTTCCGCAAGCTGTTCCCCGTCGTGAACCGCACCCTCGAGAAGTGCGAGCGCGAGAACGGCTTCATCTACCACGAGAAGGTTCCGTACGACCCGCCAGAGCTGGAGATCAAGGACAAGACGTTCGGACTGGTGAGCCCGGACTCGTGGGAGATGCCGAAGCTGTCGCCGCTGTGGACGGCGGTGGCGTACGCGGCGATGGACGTGCCCACGGCGGAGGAGGTGGCCAAGAAGAAGGAGGAGAAGGCGAAAGCAAAGGTGAGAGTAAGAATTTTTGACCAAATTGTGACAATGAATACAGTATTAATATACTGTTATAGTTGCCCAAATCATGCATAGAAAACAATTATATTTTAAACGGAATTATTGACATTTCCGGAAAATGTAATTTCATGTTATTGTTATTTTCTGGACTATCGGAGTCCTCTCCATTTTAAAAAAAAAATAGTGGCAACTATATATTATTTCCTAATCCTGGTTAAAATTACAATTTTTTGAGACAAAGTCCTAAACGTCATAAATATATTTTTGCTAATACTGTCGTTGTTTTCTAGAAGAGTGGCAAGAAGGACGAAGAAGACGCCGAGTTGAAGCCTGTCAAGGAGGTCGAGATCAAGCAGTCGGACAAGGACCCGAAAAACGAGTCGGGATGCGTCATATCCTAATAACATTAGGGCATACATACTTTCAATCCAAGATACAATATTATTTCTTCCGATTATACACACTATTGTCAGCATTGATTGAATTATTATTATTACGTTTCAGTTGAGGCATTCAATGATATTTCATATTTAAAATTCATTGGATGCACCTTGAACTCTGGTCACAATCCTTAATGTAGATTTAAAATTGCATACAATGGTAATTTACCCAAATTCTAAATATATAATCACACACTGAAATATAATACGATAAGTTAAATATGCAAGAAAGCCTGTCGATTTTTTTTCATTCTCTAACAAAAAAGACCGCATAAAATTAATTCCAATTTTTCTTTACAAAGATTGCTCATATTTCCAGTTCAAATCTTAGCTCAAGAAAGATTTGCTCTTGGCCTCCTGTTTTAATTATAAACACACTAGTTTTCAATCTGATACTCAAGGAGGAAGTACATGATTAAAAGTAGGTGCTTCCCAATCCGCCAAGATCGATTTCCACCACAGTTCCGACACGGTCACCGGGTTGACCATGGGCGAGGGCGGCGGCGGTGGAGCTGGTGGGGCCGGGGCTGGGAGTGGGTGCTGCAAGGCGCTGAATACGGAGAAGGCTGGCTCAAAGTCAATAGCGGGGGTTGCAGCAGTGTTGCTAATTGTTAGGTACAGGATCATTCTATAATTGAACGAAATCTATTTTTGTCCTTTAAATGATGCACTTCTTCCACTATTATATATTGATTTAGTGCTCTAGCCGGCTTCCTAGTGGCCTTTGCAGTCTTCCACGGAAACCATTCCCTCGTCAACCGTCATTTACGGGATGGCTACAAGGAGGATAAGCACATTACAAAAGATATCATGGACAACATTAAGGCCAAAGTAAGCTATATATAAGAAGATATTATTACAAAAAAAATGCACGTTCGTATGTTAAATGAGGACCTCGGCGACTACCTCAAGTGGCTGAGCAGCATGCCTCACACAGCCGGTCAGAGACGCGACGAGAAGATCGCAACCTGGATCCAAAGGAGCTTCCTCAAATTCGGTCTGGACCGGGCCTGGGCTGAGCCAGTAGAAGCACTACTCAGCTACCCAGATGACAACCAGCCCAATGTGGTGCAGCTGTTAGACGGGGCTGAGGTCAAATTCAGCACTGACGGACGCACGCAGACCGCTGGTGGCTCAGTTGGTGTCGGTGTGGGCGGGCTGGATGGGGCTGAAGGGGTTAAGACTGGACGTGCCCTAGATGACGATGATTATGGATATGGGGATATTGCTATTGTGGGCAGTGGTGTGCTCTTTCCATACCACGCCTACTCGCCCAATGCTACGGCGGAGAGTGGAGATCTGGTATATGTGAATTATGCCACTGAAGAGGATTTCCAGCTCCTCATTGAGGAGAAGGTCAAAATCGAGGATGCCATTGTCATTGCTAGAGATGGCCTTATATACAGGGATTTATTATTAAATTAGAGTTGAAATCCTCCTTCTAATAACAGCTTCATTTAGAGGTGATAAGGTTGCAAATGCTCAAAAATACAAAGCCAAGGGACTGCTACTCTATCCAGATCCAGCAGAGGTAGCACCAGGAGGGGACTCCGCCATGAGTGTATTCCCCAACACCAGGTGGTTGCCCGGTAGTGGGGTGCGGTATGGTAGCGTTCTCAAAGGAACCGGTGACCCGAGAACGCCGGGATGGGCATCTGTTTATAACGGTCACATGTAGGTGCTCCATTAATTAATTATAGATTATCTGATTTTCATTCTCACAGGCTTTCCCTGGAGCAAATCCATAACCTACCCAAAATCCCTTCCCAACCAATCAGCTATGATGCTGCCAGAGAGCTCATGTCCCGCTTAGACAAGGACGGCAAGATGTCCCCGCAAAATTGGCGCGGCAAACTGTCCGGTGTCCAATACAAGCTCGGCGCATCTTTTGACAGCAGCAGTTTCAAAGTCAAGATTGTCACACATAACCGGCTGGTTGAGGCGAGGGTGAGTAATGTCCTGGGGGTCCTCCGGGGTTCTGAGGAGCCTGACCGGTACGTCCTCTTGGGAGCGCATAGGGATGCGTGGGGATTCGGCGCTGTGGATCCTTCAACATCTACCGCAGCGTTGGTCAATGTGGCCAAGGCGTTTATGGAGACTGCAAAGACGACTGGATGGAGGTATTATTTACCAAATGGTATTCATTAGTGAACTTTACTTGTCATGCATTGTTAGACCAAAGAGATCCATCATATTCGCATCCTGGGCCGCTGAAGAGTTTGGCCAGGTGGGCTCCACAGAATGGGTCGAGCGTCACCTCCCCCAGATAGCCGACCGGGTTGTTGCCGTCATCAATTCAGAGGCATGCGTGGCTGGGCCAGACCTCGAGGCTGAGCTATCCGCGCCACACCTCGGCCCTATTCTCGAGGAGGCCATGAAGGGTGTTCCCAACCCGGTAAATGGGAGGGATGATGACGACAGTTTGGAAGCAAATTCATACTATGATTACTGGAAGAAGAGCTCAACATCCGTCGGAGGCGGTTTCGGAGACTATTTTGATGATGATGATGGACAAGTATGATTCTTAAGCATGTATTATTTCTATGTGCATAACCTTGCTTTTAAGGGCTCTACTGATGTTCCATCTTCATTTGAGACCATGAAAGGGGACAGCGATCACTCGGCGTTCGCATTCAGAGCTGGAATACCATCAATGAATTTAAGGTTTAATCACCGACGGTACCGGAAGTTGGGTGGTAGTGGATTACCGGTTCAGCATACTGTATTTGACAATTTTGAGTATTATGTCAGGTACATTATAAAATATAGTATAGTAGTTAAAACGGGGACTAGGATTCTCTCGTAGTTCCCGGTTAAAATAAGATACACATTACTATTTTTACAGAAAGATAGATCCTAAATTTGCACTATTGGAAACTTGCACAAAAATCATGGCCCATACCGTCCGCCAAATAGCAGGTAATTACTTTCCCCTCAAAAACATGTTTTCGCTAACCCCTCTTTTAATTGAGTTAAGACTCCGCCCTGCTTCCCCACGATTTTGACGGCCAGGCGAGGGCTGTCAACAAGGCCTTCTACAGCCTCAAGAGAGACGCAAACATCACACAGAAGATGCGAGACGAACAGAATATCAGGCTCGATGCTTTGGAACAAGCCGTCGCAAAATTCGTAAAGCAGGTATTTAAAAGCAAATATTGAAAGTCATTCACATAATAAATACGTTCATTTTTAGGCTCTTAACTTTACGAAAACATTGGAACGGAGTATGGAGACCATTTTAGCAGACCCGATGGTTTTGCGCGCCACCAATGACCAAATCCAAGGCGTGTACCGCCGCCTCATCCTACCCGGTGGCCTTCCCTTACAGGGCGGCCCATCAAGACGCGGACTTCTAGCACCCAGCATGGCTGACGTCTACGGGGCCTCAGCCTCTCCAGGGATCACTGACCTCATATCAGAGATCTCCATTGCTGAGGCTGACTCCATTGCCGAATCTGAACTGTATGAGCAGCTACGACGACATATAACTGACCTTACTGTGATGCTACTACAAGCCTCGGATCAGTTAAGACCATTGGACATGATATGATTATTACGGAACAGAGAATATAACAGAGCCGGTGAGGCATAAAACACAGTTGGTGATAGCGTGACTTGTTCCCTGGCCACCAGGATGGGAAAAGAAGGGGTCATTATGCTGTAAGTGTTGCAAAAAGCCGCTTGTCTGACGTGTAATGTTCGGGTTTGATCTCCTTTGTGTTCGCCAGAGATGTTTGACCAGACAGGCTATTATTTATGTTGCTACATCGGGGCCCCTTGTCTGTGCGCTGTAAGTTGAGGCTCATTTAATTTCCTTTCTTTTCATGATCTGTACCATCAAACATGCATCAAATACCCATGTATATATTGCGCTTTCATTAATCTCTTTGCAACGGTCATTACCATCTTGACTTTGACCCTGCCTTTGTTCTTGGAAACAATAGCTCTTCCTATCCCATATCAATGAGTTGGGATCCATTTGAACAAATGATGCTGCATGATATTCATTCCTCTTTAGAAACCGACCATTGAACTTCTATAACTCTGTCTTTTACTACATCAATGGATCTCTCTCCCTGACCGTCATCCCGTTTTTTCCCTCCTCTCAACTTTCAAAAAAGTCTCCTTCTTTTCTAACAAGATTTCTTTCCCCTTGTTTCTTTGTTTGGGCGGTGCCTTCTTGGAGGATTCGTAGAGGAGATTTTGGACCAATAACTGTAAAACAATTGTCCACTGCAGTGTCCACATCCGAACTTTTCCTACATCAGTCTCAACTCTTTCTCTCCTCCATCCAGTTGTAGTCTTGGAAACGAAACTTTCCCATTAGACCACGCTCATCATAAAAGGAGCATCAGAGTAGAATAATAACAATAATAATACAAAGCACGTAGTAAGCGCAGTATCTGGCAGCATATGCCGCAAGCCATCTCCTCGTCCAGTCCTTTGTACGCATACTCTGACGCAGGTCCACCCATAAATGGAGAGCGACGACGCTAACCACTGCACCTATGCAGGGCCTCTTCTTTCTCCTTCTCTCTCTCTCCTTGTCCATCGTGTAGCAGTCAGTTTGACACACATTCCTCGAGTGAAACCTGCTTCCTTCCTTCCTCCTCACCGCCGCTCACTATCGGACAGGAAGAGAAAGAAAGAAAAGGGCGCATCATCTTGTATGTGCTCGCGAAATAAAGAGAACCATGTTTCGAATAGTTTGTTCAAGACGGCTCAATTGAGCTCAATCATCAGGGCTAGCCTTCTTGTATGTATGTTTGCTCAGCTCACTCGATGATCCTCCTTTTATTCGGGGGGCTTCGACAGATGAAAGGGGATCAACGTTTATGCATCCGGCGGGGTGTTTGAACGAGGATATTAGGGACCGATAATGGATGGGTTCAGCATACGGATGCAGCGATTGACGTAATAATAATACCGAGGTTAAATTCTTCTCCCATGTTCGACAACTGTTCTTCCCCTTTTTGTGTTAAATTGAAATCTCGGGTTGTAATATGAGCGATCGCGTGCGCAGCCCATTTTTGTAATAATGCCCGGCTCTGTTTTCATCGGCGTTAGTCATTACGATTTTTTTTCTTTCCTTCTTTCAGCAAAGCATTCTAGGAACGAGAGAAAAACCTTTTTTCTTCAACCCTAGATTATAAGATGGTCTCAAAGGCTGGGCACACAAATGCGGGTAGTGTATAATTTCCCCAAGAAAAATATATGAGATCTTACTGGATACCAAAACAGTTTTTACAGGAGAAAAATAGTATCATGTTCCCATAAAATGGGATAGAGCCCGCATGTAGAATTAATATGGTAAAAAGTGCGTTTCTCAGCCCATAAAGCATACATAACTCTTTGTTCAACTTGCACCAACAACCCTTGACCGAGAGAAGATGGTTTAATTTTTAAAAATGATGGCGTCAGGTTGAGGGTCACACGGACCCTGCGTCTATTTTTAGAAAAGAGGACGCCATCCTTTGCGGTCGTCGGATTCAACCCCTAAACGCAACAAAGTATCTTTTTTCTTGGTACAAGCGGAGGAGAGATAGAGAGAGAGAGTCATGCCTGGAAGCGGTATCCGACAATGTCCTATTACCACAGCCTGCCCAAGTTGTATGTGTACGCCACCACTAGTAAGACCGACCCAACCTGGCTGCAGGGAGCCGCCCAAAACGGGAAAGGTGCGCCTCCGTCTGCTCACTAAGTAAGCTCAGTCTGCTTGCCTTTCTGACGTCAGTCTGCTGTCCGTTCGATACGCACTCAGGGTTAGCACTGCTCTTCATATACAGAAGAGCCAATCAGAACATGCAATGTCAGGATGAAAGGAAAATGCTCAATTTTAACACAAATTATACAAGCATATTTGTCTTAAAGACAGTAGAAGATGTAATATTTTATCATATGAAATGAACGAACATATTGTATTGTAAAGGCAACTTGCGCGTTTGATTCTTCACTTTAAGGCTTAAAAGTGTTAACCCTGGTCAAGTGCGCACCGTTTCTTCTTCTTCTTCTCCGTCTTTCTCGGAACTTTTTCTTTTGGCTTTACCAAGACGAAAGCGCACCGATAGACGGACAGCTCCACCTGCTCAGCTCAGTGGCATTCTTGTCAGGCAAAAGCAAAAGCTCTTCGAGAGAAGCCGAGTAGCGGAGTCCCGTTCTGTCGCTCTTCTTTCTCCTTTAGGAGTTGAGTCTTCTATTTTTTCTGCCCTTGCAGCGGAGTGCAAAGGAAGTCTGAGTGGATGGACTCAGTGAGCCCAGTGCGGCTGAGAGGAATAGAGGAGTAGAGGCGAGAAGTGTGAACTGAGTTTGAGGCAGGCAAACAAGTCTCGTGCGGAAGAAACGGCGAAAAGAAGGCCCGCGGCTGCCTTCAAAGGCCTCTCTCAAGTGTGAGACGCAGACTGAGAGGCCTGCAGGCCCAACGAACCAAGGCTGCTAGAGAAGAAGGAAAGGAAGGCCTCCGTCGTCTGAAGACTGAAGTGTGTTCAACTGTGTTGGTGGCCCATTGAGGAAAAAGCCAGAGAGGAGTTGTGACGTCGGAATCCAGAAAGAAAGAAATCAGATTGAAGACTGAGAAAGGAGGCCAAAAAAGGGGAACTCCGCAGAGCATGGAAACGGCAAGACGCGAGGAGCCGTGACTCACAAAGATATCCCATGATGCACTAGTAGAGGCAATGGGACCGACCTCCGACACCGCCCTGGGGGACGAGCTCCTCTCGGAGCGCCTGTCCGACCCCACCGCGGACATGGCCAGCACTGCGTACACGCCCAGCGGGCCAGACCCGGGCGGCGGCAGCGGGATCATCATGCTGGACGACGCTCTGCTCAGCTCGGCGACGCGCCACTCGCCGCCGCTGGGCCAGCTGCACACCAAGATGTCGCCGTCGTCGTCGCTGCGTCTGTCGTCCGGGCTGCTCGGCTACCCGCCCTCATTCATGGCGCCGTCGACGGCGGATTCGGGCAGTTCATTCACGCACACGTTTCTCAGAGGAATTCTAACTTCGATCGACTCCAAGGTAAGCAATTAACGACGAGGAGAGAAAGGAAAGAATAACATTCATTAAT
This sequence comes from Tisbe holothuriae, assembly GCA_900659605.1. Lineage (NCBI taxonomy): Eukaryota > Metazoa > Arthropoda > Copepoda > Harpacticoida > Tisbidae > Tisbe > Tisbe holothuriae. The sequence continues at coordinate 9,449 of LR140212.1, read as the reverse complement.
CTGCGATGCGGTATGTTTATACAACGTCCAATCCCGATGATCAGTTTTATCAATACCGTGCTTGTTGCAGGACCCCGTTGTGGCGAACGCGTGGCTGGAGACCCTCCTCGATGCCATCGATCTCCTTCCGGCGGACGTCATCAAACGAGAGGTGGTGCTCATCGCCGTCGCCAAGGGACAGCTTGGACAAACCGACCTCAGCAGGCGGTCTGCATGCAGGCTGATTGGCAAGATTGCGGCTAAGCTTGACCAGGTCTCGGTCCGGACTGAGCTTCTACCCACGGCGCTGTCCCTGTGCCAGGACTCTGAACCGGAGATCCGCTATTGCATGTGCAGACACCTCGGATTCGTGGCCATGGGTGTTGGACTTGAGGCTGCAAAGGCCACAGTCCTGCCTCAGCTGGTGGACCTGAGTAATGATGAGAGCGCTCAGGTCCGCCTGGCAGCGCTTGAAACGGTTGTGCATCTGCTGAGCATGCTGGACGATGAGACGTGTGTGCAGACCATCGTACCACTCGTCGTGAAAAGCTGTGAGCAGGCCAAGCAGGCCGAGGACGAGTGCCTGCCCAACGTCGCGCACCATCTGGGCAGGCTGTGTCACGGGCTTTCACCGAACCTGACCGGTGAGCAGCGGTCGTGGTTCCTCAACTACTACCGCCACCTGTCACGACTCGGCCTGGGCACGAGCAGCAGTAACACAATGCAGCCGTCCGCTGCCACGACATCCAACCGAGGGTCCGACCCTCTAGGACCGTCTCCAATGCCGGACCTAGTCCCGTCTTCAGAAACGTCGTTCAACGCGTCTCCGGAGAAGACGGAGCTGTACGTGTCTGTGCGACGTGAATGTGCGTTTAACTTCCCCGCAATGGTGTTGTTTGTGGGCCCGAGTGCGTTTACGGAGACGCTGTACCCGACGTTCAATGATCTGGCGTGTGACGCGCACGCCTATGTGAGGAGGACGTTGGCGTCGAGTCTGCATGAGGTGGCAAAGATGGTGGGACCGGCGTTCGCGCTTGCAAAGACGCAGGTGAGATTTCATCGAGAATGTTTTATAAGAAGCATTGCATTCTAGACGTTTTTGAGAAAGGCAGCCCAAATCAACGATCTCTTTACGAATTGTTTACGGGATATCCAAATATTTAGACGTTAACGACTCCCTCTTTTTACCTTTTCCAGGTCCGTAATTTGTTCGCCGATGAAAATGTGCAAGTCCTCGAAGCCATGGTGGCGAACCTGGTCCACGTCGTGGACGCCTTGGCCAGACACGGCGTTCTCCAGTTTGGCCAATCCGGACAGTACAGCGAAGACTTGAGCGCAGCGCTCCTTCGGTGCGAGGAACGCGTCGCGCGCACTCGTGATTGGCGCCTACACGCCGACTGCCTGGAGAAGTTCTCCTGCCTGGCCAACTGCATCTCATCCACCACCATTCAGACCAAGTTCATCCCGATGCTGTTCTGCCGCATCCTGCGCACGCGCGCACTCCCATGCCGCACGGCCGCCGCTCGCACGCTGCTCGTCATCCTCCGCTTCACCATCAAGATGGAGGACCGCACCCGCGTCATGTTTCGCATTAGGGAGGAGCTGGCACGTGCGCCGAGCTGTCACACGCGTATGCTATTTCTACGCTTGTGTGACATGGCGCTGGCGCTCTTCTCCAAGAGTTACTTCAAGCAACACTTCTTCGGAGAGTGCCTGAGGCTGGCAACGGATAAGGTTGCGAATGTCAGACTGAAGCTGTGCTCAATGCTACCGAGGCTGAAGGCGCTACTCTACCTCCCGTCCGACAGAGGGCTGTTATTGCACCTGGAAGACACGGTGAAGAAGCTGATGGCGATCGAGTGTGACCGCGATGTCCGCGGCGGGTTGCAGACTGCAATCGACGAGCTCGACCGGACTGAGATGGGCGTGGACGGCGTGCCGAGCATGGACGAGGAGGAGGACCGCGAGAACGACAGGAAGCTCCGCGAAGAGAGACTCATCTACAGCATGGAAGAGCAGATCAATAGGATTAACGGCGTGGGAGGCGAGATGCCGTCTCCGTTGCCTACTGGACGGACGGCGTCGCCGACAGTGAACCCTAGGCTGAGAGAGCTGGCTGGAGATCAGAGCAGCCGACGTCGGTCGGAGAGTCTTCCTCCGGCGCTGAGCAGAGCATACAGTCCAACAGCCCTGTCAGATACCGTGAACACCTACAAGTCCGGACATAAGCCAAGGTTTAGTTCTCCTGAGCCATATTCCCGAAGTCCACCCGTAGCATCGGCCATGGACGCCTGGGAAGCCAACTATCGAGTGAAGGAGTCCTCACCAATGTCATCTAGAAGCTCCTTGACCAATCCAGCATATGCCACAAATGCCGCTGCGGCAACTCGACTGGCAGGGAGCGGTCATGATGTGAACGGCGTCTCTCCCTACTCGTCCAGCCTCGAGAACCTCGATCCGTCAGCAAAGGAGTTCCTGGTGGACGCTGGAGTCACTCTCGACACAGCGTCGCTCTTGTCATCGGCCACGTCCATGCCGAACCTGTCCAAGCTCCAGGCTGAAGGCAACAACAGCATGAGCGCCGCTCAGCACCATCAGCAGATGTCGACGTCATCCAACGGCCTCAGCGGTAGCAACGGACTGAGCAAAGGCAGCCTGCCCAATCTGGAGGGTCAGTTCTCTCGATTCCTCATCTCCAACGAGGAGATGGAGCGTTACGAGGCAGAGTATCAGAAGGCTTCAAGGGAGATCTCGCAACAGGCAGCGCTTCAGAAGCAGCAACAGCAACAACAGCAGAGCAAACTGGAGTCCAAACTGAGGCCGCCGTCACTTTCATCCCTAACAGCCTCTCCGAACGTGACCTCATCTTCCCTGCTGAGCAAAGGCTCCATGCTGCGGCCGCCATCAACGCTATCACCGCAGAAGCAGATGTACACGTCGTCATCTCTGACCGCATCCACGGTCAGTGCACCGGGCGGGTCAACGTCAGGGCTGCCGCGGTTTTCGTACCAGATGCAGTCAAAGCTCACGAGCAGCACAGACAAATTGCAGGGCTCCATTGAGCGGTTGGCGGAGAAATGGGAGGCAAAGAGGAAGAACCTGACGAGCATCGCTGCGGCGACCTCATCCTCGTTTGATGAGCTGGAGCCGCCTCCGGCGCCCGCGCCACAAAGTCATTCTTCGTCTAGCAACACCTCGTCTCCGCAGCGGATTCTACGTCAGACAACCGCCAACAGCATCAAACAGAGGGCGCCCAGTCTGATGAAGACGCCCGCTCAGAAGAGGCTCAGTCTGACGGATCAAGTGGGGTTGGTGGGTCGTCAGGCAGTGGAGAGATTCATCCTGCCCAAGAGGAAGAGCATGCATCTCATGCACTCGGCTGAGAGTGGGGGGAGTGGCAGCGGGTCTGAGGGTGAGCTCATGGGCGGGGCAGCCAGGAGGGTCAACGGCGGGGTATACAGGCCAAATGTTGTTAATGTAGCTCATGTCGACTCTGAGGGAGATTCCTTTGACTCTGGAAGAAAGAGTTCAGATGAAGAGTTGCCACCCTATCCACAACCGTCGGACCACCTCTACCAAGATAACACCGGTGGTGCAACAGGACTGCCCCCGCCTCCAACATCATTAGAGGCGATGACCACGTATGTCCCTCCGAGGTCGAGCCTTGCTGGACCATCCGGATCCCCCTCTAGCCTCGTAATCACTGAGCAGCGCACCTCGTCCAGTCTGGTTGTGAAACCCCTGTCCTCGGCAGGGCCGAAACCCTCCAATGCTGCCGGCTCACATCTTCGAGCGCCCGGTGGATCTCGTATTGCACCACCCAGGACGCTGCCGCAGACCCCACGAACACCATCTCTTACTCAGCACCAGCTGTCAGGCAACAACTGGCGGCCCAACAACCATGCTCAGATGCTGTCTCCGGAAACGCCATCCCCGCCTGTCATGAGTCCAGAGGTGTCACCTACGCGGACACTCATGTCGCCCACATCCCCTGTACGGAGGCAGATCCCACCGCCTCCCATTCGCAGTTCAAATTTGCAGCAATCAATGGGAGGGCGGAGTGCCACCAGCAGTGGCAACCCGCCACCCTACAACCGGCCACCCATGTACACCGGTCACGGTCGACAGCAGCAACAACAAACTCAATCTCAACTGCGAACCATGAACAGCGCTCCTGCCTTGAGTCTGAGTAATGGCAGGGGACAGCAGCAGTCATACATGCAGCAGTCCTCAAGAGAGCAGCAGCAGAGTTCTCAGTACCGGCCTGCAATCAGCAGCTCCTCCAGCTTGTTACCAACATCACCAACTGAGACAACCTCTCAGGGCAGGAAGTTCACCCGGCTCCCTCCGCCCAGATTCCGCGCCCACCAGCCACCTTCAAGCCGGCGTCCGTTGTCTCATCAAGAGCAGCAAAATGGGAATTTGCGCCACGCTCAATCCGGGTCCAAGTCTCTTTCTGCCGAGAGCATCCTGGACTACGAACCCGACCTCCCAACTCGTAGATCAACTCCAGCCTCCTCGTCAACCACCACCTCCGCCTCCTCCTCGGCCATTAGTCCCTACATTGTGCCATATGACGCCGCGCAAGAGCAAAGCGTAGCAGTCGCAAAGCGACTCAGTCAGAACAATTCCAATGCAGCAACCGAGCCCGGAGGAACAGGAGGTAACGTGAGGCGGAGCGAGAGTCCCATTGAGGAGCCATCGCAGCAGCAGCAGATGAGCTACGGCGGGAGGTCGTCCATGCTTCCCTCCAGGGGAGTCACGTCAGCCACCAATGGCATGATTGGCCGGCGATCCAGCGGCATGAGGATGTGGCAGCAGCAACAACAGCAAGGCGGTCGGGCACTTCACAGGCCAACCTCAGCCCCGGAGCATCTCAACGGCGACCCGGCAGGTCGGATTAACCGAAGTCCAAGTCCAACTGAGCAGCACCAGAGACAGATGCAACATCAGCAGCAGCAACAACAGCAGTCCCGACTGAGGCGTCCAGGGTCTGCAACGTCTTTGCCTCAGCCTCCGACTTCTAACGTTGCTTCCCCTCAGAGGAAGATTGCCGGTGGGATGTACCAACAGCAGCCGCAGAGAACAACGAGTCAGAACGGCTACGGCGCTGGGAGTCACCTTCCAAGAGCTGGCCAGGCAACAAGGAGTGCCCAGCAACCGTCACAAAACAATAGCCGGTCTAGCAGCGCCGGTCCGAATGGCGTCGGCTCCAGAGCTGTCAGAGATGAATCGCCGCAGGAGATGCGCAGACGCTCATCACATTACCCCAACTCACACCCGTCCACGCACCAGCAGCAGCAACAGCAGCATTCCCCCATGAAGTATCAGCAGCAGTCTCCTTCTTCCGGCCTGCCAAGGTATGGCGATGGCCAGCAGCAGCCGCATCGGCAGCTGCCCACCCCTCAGCGATCTAGTCGCCTGGCATATCAGCCTCAGCAAAGCTCTGGGTCGTCGTCCAATGTTCGGTCCCCGCCGGGGCAGCAACGGCATGGCACTGTCGGGTTGCCTGTGCCCAATGGGTACGGGCTTCGCCGTCCGACGGCAGGCACATCACAACAGCCACAGCAGCAGCAATTCAACCATGGGCAGAGGACCATGTAATGGGGATGCAGCTCCCCTCTGTCCGTGGACAGACTTTCAATTATTAACCTTTTCACTCCTCAGAGTAAATTATTTTAGAATATCTACACGCAAAGTTAGGTAAAAAAAGCCCAAGTAGTTAGTTTTCACAAATACTTTCAAGAACACACCGAAACCGAGAAAATGATGATGCTTGTGAGATCGTAGAAATCGTAGTTACCGCCGAATATTGCCTTACGATTGCAAAGGAACCAGATCCGAGTTATTATTATAACATAATACTGTACTTAAAGAAAAGAAAGACCCTCCCTGAAGATACTTAAAAAGAGATCCGCAAGCTTTTTAGATCGTTTTTGTCAGACGAAGAAAAGATGAAACTAAGGAAGTTACCACCGTTTTAGACCTCGTTAAATTATTGTTATGCAATAGGATTTTTAAAAAGCATATTATTATATATATGGCTTTGTTATGAAGCCTCCTGGGTATTCATTAAAGTTACCTTTGTTTAAAAGAAACAGTTGCACTAGTTTTTACCTGAAAAAGATAATTCGTTTCACATTGAAACTAGAAGAGATTTCCCCCAAGAATAAGTCCACACATATTTGACCAAGAATATATAGAAGATCTAATTTTACATATATAATATATATTTATACAATATGTTCCCTAAAGTTGAACCATCATCTACTTTATTATGAGAAGAGAGGGAATGCAAATAATTCACTTGTAACACCTATTTATTCTCTTTTTACGTTCGTGACAACATGAAGCATATATAGTTTTTATTACTATGCGCGGAAAATATATATATTAAACCAGAGAGCTACAAACACACTTGTTTCTTATTCTCAAAATGTCCTTTGACAGATGAATCTATCACGTGGCGGCGGCGGGATCTTCTTTATCCTTGCAATCCACCCTTTATATTACAAGAAGTTAACTATTGCAAATGACATTAATTCACATAAAACACTATAAATAATCATATTTAGCTACCCGATGGGCCGTTGGTAAATAATTTCGAAGGTAATAATATCACTGAAATGAGATGCTCACTTTGTGGTCTGCACTGCGCTAGGCAGGGCTGATGACACGCCAGCCTTCTGCTGGGCGGCTTTGAGGCGCTTCAGACGCTGGCCGCAGTAGATCTTGAGGAACATGGCTCCGAAGACGACAAGGACGCCAAACATGCCTGAAAGATGCATTAATAATAACATCAATTCACCGACTTTGTTCTTATTGTGGGCACCATTCAGGAAATATATTTACAAGTGAATGTGATAATTTTCTTATATTTCTTACCACATGTACTAAAGTAATTCATGATATCATCACTTAACAAAATATTATTTATATAATGTTAATTATTTTCCTTACCCATGACTGAGATTGCGTGGTGGTACGTGATGCACGAGAGTATGATCGCCATCGCCTGGCGCAGCGTCATGATGATGATGAACGTGACCGCGCCAAACTCGGCGATGGTGTAGTAGATGAAGAGCTGGCCGACGGCGGAGCACATGGACAGGATCACACAGTCGAACGTGAAAGCCGGGAACTGAAATTGGATCGAATTAAATATTGCACTTTTAAGAACAGTAAAAGTTGTAGAAGGGATAGCTTAAATCAAAATGTCCATAAATAAACCCTCCTGTATTTTATTAGCCTTTACCTGTGACATGAATACAAGCGACGTGTAGAACGCCCCCTGCTGCAGCAGCGACGACAACGTGAGCAGGCACGAGAACAGGTTGACCCCGCACATCATCTGCACCGACGACATCCCGTGCGCCGTGAACAGCTCGTTCTGCCAGTTGGACGTGAACGAGTCGGTGCCCATGTAGCCGACGAGCAGCAGCACGCCGGAGAAGGTGGTGTTGGGCGAGTTGTCGGAACGGTCCTCCTGGCTGCCGAAGAGGAACAGGACCATGCCCATGGAGATCATGAGCGCCACGATGTACTCGTACGTCTCGTACTTCTTGCTAGACACGATCTTGCCCATGATCATCACAGGGATGATTTTGGAAGCCTTGGCAAGGACCTGGAAAAGTATACTTTCAATATTTGATCAACAGTACGAGCGTTAGGTTCGTACCTGTGTTGGAAAACTGACAAACTTGAGTGCCTCGTACTGAAACCACGAGCTCATGACATTGGTCAACGAGCAGTAGGAATACTTGTACATGGGCGCCTTATGCCTGGGCTGCCGTGAGAATGTGATGTACAGCAGGGCGACTGCAAACGCCAGAATCCTGTTGACAAACACCAGGAACTGAGAGTCCTTGAACTGGCCAGTGTTGCCAGCAGAGTCTGTGTACTGCCGGGTCATGATCTTCTCCTGAAGGATTCCCCACGTCAGATACGAGACCATCAACCCGACAAAGCAGGCGAACAACGTCAGCGCCTTCTGGGCTTCGGATTTGACACGTTTTGCGGCCTCGGACTTTTGAGCCTATAAGTAACAGTCATTAAACTAAATGACAATATACATTTTGTATAAGTTAACTTACGTCGAATGTAATGGCGTCATCAATGCCCTCATCATTGCCGTACACAAAGAGTCTGACAACGCCGTCCATGCACTTCTGCCCGTTGCGCTCGAGGAAGTTTGTGTGCCGGACATATCGGATGACGAGGTATCCGGGGAGGAACACAGTGGCATACCCTGGGAATTAAATATATTAAAGAAAACATTTCACGCGCACAGTCTTGATTATATCCGTACCTAAAATGTTGACAAATAGATTGATGGCCCAGTGCCGGGTGTCAGGAACGCTCCCGACGACCATCTGCACTGCGGCGAGCGTGGCATACACCGCGAAGGCGCCGCCCGCGAGCAGCCCCCATATCACAAAGTCCTGCGTCTTCGGGGGCACCATTCTGGACGCAAGGATACGTTTGAGATTTGCAGCTTTAACTCCTGATACACCCTTTCTACTGTTATTGCTGCTGTTGTGCACACAAAATAAGTGTTATCTCGTCGATGAACATGTGCAGCTAATATGAAAAGAGATGGGAAAATACGAGGGTAAAAAGGGCACAAACTCGAACAGCCGGCAGCAGCAGCTATGTGTATGACGACGACGACGTTTCGTTCTTGCTGAAGTATTTAGTGCATAGCAGACGTTTGATTCGGTAATTTAAAGCTGCAAATCTGTTGTCTATCCTTTCCTTAATCTGTATCCAATCCTTCTGAATGTGAACACAATGGCGAGTGGGAGTCTGATGGGCGTGCACTTTGCCCCGCTGAGCCACACCCACGAAGATGAGGAGCTCTGTGGCAGTTGTCTTCCAAAGCTCTGTTTCTGCTCTCTTGTCAGGCTGGAGTCCAGATTGAGCATGATTAGAAGAGAGATTTAGAGAGAGAGAAAGTCACACTTATGTCTTTATAGGAATCGCACTTGTGCAAACTACTGTGGCCGGGTCTATGATGCACTCGTCACAAGTGTGACCATTCGATCGAGTTCTGCTGCTAAAGTGATCGTGATATGCGATTGCATGATAATTCAACACGTCAATGACGATCGCTCTGTAGTCACTGGGTTAAGAAATGTCATTATAACGGCTAATTAGGACACTTATGTCTTGAAATATAATCAATTTCGATGAACGGTTAACTGTTTTCTCTTTTTGTTTTATTTTGCCAACGCAGCAGCAGCAAGGCTGAGCTGCCCAGAAAATTTAGATTGTTTTTTTTTACCGAAGTGTTCTGGCTGAGCCTCAGTCGACTCCTTCTCTTCTTTCTTCTCCGGCTATTTTGTCTTGCCCAGAAGAAAAGCTGAGGGGAGAAACTTTCGCTCAGGGAGGTTGGGTGAGCTTTTTGCTCTAATTGTAAAAGGTAAAATACCCATATTTATGAAGTATAATTAATGCATAATGGTAAATAC
>LR140211.1:0-18525 GCA_900659605.1 Tisbe holothuriae | reverse complement strand
TGCTATTTTAAGCGTCTTCTAGGCCTTTAAACTCAAATCTGACGTCATATCTGAAGAGAGCTCACCAAGAGCTTTCAAACAAGTACAAGAACACTTACTTTATACTTATTTTCAGGCCCGTAGGTATGTCCGGACATGAGCGCAAAAAAAGTAAATTTACTTTTGTAAAAAAATTGCAAAAATATGCAAAGTAAATTTTTGTTAGTACTGTAAGGGTACCAAAAAACCGCTACTTTACTCTTTTGCTTTCTTAAACATCTTCTAGGCCTTTAAACTCAAATCTGACGTCATATCTGAATTCACCGCATCAACAGCTTTCAAACAAGTACAAGAACATGCATTTCTGACTGGTATGAAAAATCGGGACATAACCTAAGATATTAAGGCAATCTTTGCAATAGTCGCAAAAGAAGTCATCCTAAACTTCTTTAGTGGGTTACTTAGAAGTTTGAGGAATGGCCATTTTGGACTTGCAAGTGAATTTTCCAATGTAGACTTGACAATAGGTTAGACTGGAGTTGATCAGAAAATTTTCACTTCAACAACTTTTCACTAAAATGTCATGTTCTAGCTGTATAGCTCCTTAAGCTATCTTTGCAAGTGCCCTGTCACAGAGAGTTGTAAGATGCAACTTCCAAAATTTTCCCCAAAAACTAAATCTTCAGGAAAGCACATGATTCTATACCGGATTGCAATTTTACACGGCCTGACACTTGCCAGAAGGACTGAGTCAAAGTTTCACCCACCAAATTTGAATTGAAGGGTTGTATATTAATATTTTCAAAAATATTTTTGCTAAAAATCAGGAATGGGTTTGACCTGAAGCTTTATATTTCAGGAATTTCTTCCTAAGATTTACTGATTTGCAGCCCTGCATCCTTAACCTAACTCAACCTAAGACCCCTCACAGCACTAATACTGGATGAAGGCCAAAACCATTTTAGGACAAGCCAGCTTATTTAGAATCCAGATGAAGTTACTAAAAGTGTTGAAAGTATTGTTTTCAAATTTCATGATTAATAGCAAAGGCAAATTTCAGGAAAGTTGTGTAACCTAACCTAGCCTAACCTAACCTAACGTAACCTAACCTAACCTAACCTAACCTATTACTGTACCGGTACCAAAAAACCGCTACTTTTTTATTTTTTCACGTTCTCTCTCTCCCTTTTAAAGATTCAGTAAGAAGTTTTGTTTACTTTTTTTTAAAAAAATGCATTTTATGCAAAGTAAATTTTTGTTATAACTGTAGTGGTACCAAGAAACCGCTACTTTAATTTTAGATATATTTGAATTTAGATTTAAATAACCTTTCAACCTTTGTTGAAATGGAATGAAGTTAACGGTAGTAACTACAGTTTTGGTGGATATTTCTTTACCAAAAAATTTACTTATGTTGCATTAAAATCATCTCTGGTTGCAATTAAGTATGTAAGTCAACCAAGTTTTAGTTGAACTGTAAGTAGAGTTCATGAGGCATCTACTATTTTTTTTTACTTTCAATCTTCTTGGAAATGGAGCAGCAAACTTTGCCAGCTCCTCCTTCTCTAATGCCTCATTGCAGTCAATATCTCTTGTCCTTAATGTCGCTTGCACTGGCACTGGCTCTTCTTCTTCATTAGTTGTGCCTATTGTCCTTTATTAGCTTTTCCACCTTTCTTTGTAACTTTGCTCAATAAGTTGTACATTGGATTGCTACTGTGAGCAGGAGCTGCTTCTTGAGCATCACTGCCCGTAGAAATGGACCCAGGAATAGACTCCATAGGTGCATTGTTACTTGCTGGAGTACCACTAGAAACAGTGGCAGCAGTGGAGGTATGATGGCTGCCACTGTTAGGCTCATTGTCCAGGTCAAATGCCACCTTCTTCTTGACACCAGTATCCTGAATAGGCGCATATGTTCACTGGCATTCAGAGGGATAATTTCTTGTACCTTGTACCTTTCTTGGCCTTCCCCTCTTTTTAACGGGCATTTCTGGTGGTTTTGCTTGACCAGTCCCTTCACTTCCAATTGAAGGACCAGGCTGTACCTCTGGAATTTGAAGGGCCACTGTGTCTTTGTCTTTCTTAGGCTGTCCCCTCTTCTTCTGTGGAATGGCCTGAGATGTTGATGGAACTTCCTGCATCTTGTCAGGAGTGGGGTTTGGTACATAAACTGTCAAGGCCGGCTGTTTGCCTGTGTGTTGCATCTTTGCAGGAGTTACAAACTGATGTTTGTCCTTTGTATCAACAGTGGTAGGCTTCATCAAACCTAGTTGTGAAGCAGAGACATAACCTGTCTTAGTAGCCTCATTCTCATCCTCTTGTTCAACCTCCTCCTCATTACTGGAGACATCCTTGTACAGCTTTAATCCTGAAATATTTAAAATAATTTTTTTAACATGTTACGTAGCGGTCTTATACTTATTACAAAAACCGCTACTTAGCAAGAAAATTAATTTTTTTCAAAAAAGTAGCGGTTCCTATATAGTAGCAGAACACAAGAAAAACCGCTACTTAGAAAAAAAATATTTATTTCTCAAAAAAGTAGCGGTTTCTATATTGTAGCAGAACACAAGAGAAACCGCTACTTATAAAAAGAAATATATTTCTTTACAATTTTGATTTCATTTAGCAATGGCTGCAGGTAGAAAATTTGAAAAAATGAGACTTGGGATATATATTTCTTTAATTAAGTTTTTGTGGTGCTTAATGTGTTCAACTTTGCAACATAGGGGAATTTATAGTTACCTTGGCGTTCTGGCTGTAGGCTCTTTGAAGGATTCTGTCGCTTCCCTGTCCTGCAATCTTTTCCGTGCTCTCCTTCCGTCTCGGGGCAGCAAGGATATACCATCAATGGGTACCCCTTTGCTTTGGGCAACCTATGCCTCTTCCTATTTGCTGCCTCTTTTTTGCGGCTCTCCGTCAATATCTCTCTGTACCTGGGTGGATGGTACTTGGCATGTGGTTCTCCTTCTATGTGATCATGTCTGGGAAGGGTGCATGGCATGTGCTCATCTGCTTCGGCGCCACAATAATCCGGATTGAAGGTGTGTCTGCACATGTCAGAATGGAATGCTAGGGTGTACTTGCGATGTTCGTAAGGACGGATAAAGATAAAGAAATTATATCTAGATGGCGTTACTTATCGAAAAAATTTATCTGTAAAGGTGCTTTCCGAATAATAAATCACTTAGCCTCAACAAAAATTTAATGGTGTTATGCTGGTTTATAACACAATAGTCCCTGTTACTGAAGATAGTTTGATTTTGGATGAACTGATGCAGTAGTTGTATACAACTATTTGGTTCAATTAATATTTGTAATAAGGAAGAGAACAAATGTCAAGGGTTATACATACTTCCGTCAATAGGGGGTTTGTCGCCAAAACGGTGCAAAACAAAAACACCTATGGCAGCAACAAATTCCTTCTTAATGCACTGGTTTAAACGCCATGGATGCGCTCTCTTCAGATATGATGTTAGATTGGAGGTTCAAAGCCTAAAAGACACTTAAAACATCAAAAGAGTAAAGTAGCGGTTTTTTGGTACTGCTGTAGTAATAAAAAAAATTACTTTGCATAAAAAGACATTCAGTGGCAAAAAGTAAATAAATCTGAAGAAAAAAGTAGCGGTTATTAACTACCGCTATAGTATAACAAAAATTTACTTTGCATAAAAATGTATTTTTGGTAAAAGAGTAAAGAAACCTTGAGTACACGGATCTTCCTCGGCGGATTTTGAAAATTTGTTCAGAGGTATTTGATGATAAAACACCAATAATAAATGTTTTTCTACATCCCAAATACAACAAATAATATTTAATCAAAATTTGCGTCAAATGCATTGTGAGTACAGTGCATAGTGGCAAAGTTTACTTCAGTCACTGAAGTAAAATTCCAGCATAACGTCTTTTGCGTATATGAGATCTAATCAAAAACTTTTTAAAACCTGTATTTTTTAATGTTTTAAACAGTATTAAATCATTCATTAGCAATTAATTAACTTAAAATGTTAAAATTAAAGAACTAAACAATCTAGGGCTTCTAGGCTAATTTTTACAATAGGGAAATGATGTACTTGGAGTCTAGAATATTTAACCAATATTATTTTATCTGTTGATATATAATTATACTCCATAACTTAGTTTTAAAGCGCCTATTTTTGCATTTTTTGTTAGCAGCAGGGTGGATCACGGATCGATTCCCAGTTAGGGTAAGAAATTATCATGGATCATCGAGAGCTTTCAAACAAGTACAAGAACATGCATTTCTGAGTGAATTTAATACCTTGGTACTTTACTCCGGCAAGGCAGCACCGGCGTGGGGAAATGTAACTATTTTTTTATATTAATTTCACCTATTTCTTATTAATTTTACCATATCTTATTAAGGCCTTCAGGCTTTGAAACTAAAATCTGAGGTGGTATCTGAGCAGAGCTTGTTGAGAGCTTTAAAACTATGGTGCGGTAAACGAGATTAAGGCCGTGTCTACATTGGAATAAAGATGAAGAATATTTTCGGAATATATTCCTCGAACAGTAGTAAAAAAGGAGGAATAATATTCTCACGGAGGAGAATATTATTCTCTCAGAGGAGAATGTTATTCCTCCCTTTTTTGATTGGCCCACTGCCGCGCTGGTGGAAAAAGGAGGAATAAAAAGAGAATAATATTCTTAGCGTATTCCAGTGTAGACACGGCCTTAAGACGAAACCTCCTATAATTGAGCTTTCATATCATGCCTTTCAAACATAATTAATAATTACTTTTTGCCGCGCTTTTTGCTGCGCTCTTTGCCGCGCTCTTTGCCGCACTTAGTTATTCCACTGTACCCGATTTTTTGTAGAGGTTGTTATTTAAGAGATATAATAAATGAAAAATCACAACTTTGCAACTAAAGTTTAAATAACATAAATAATTGTATTAATAAAAATAATAAACTTTGCATATTTTTTGGAAAAAATTACAAAGTAGCGGTTTTTATAATAAATAAATTTCAAAAATTGTTATTTTAGAAAGTGTGGAGAGTCACATTTCAAAATTAAAGTTAGTACGATCCAAATTATTGTATTAATATAATTTTATAAACTTTGCATACTTTTTTGGAAAAAATTATAAAGTAGCGGTTTTTGAAATTTAAGTTAATACAATCCAAATTATTGTATTAATAGATATTGTAAACTTTGCATATTTCTTGAAAAGAAAAACAAAGTAGCGGTTTACATAGTTATGTTATAATTGCAATAATGTAAACTTACTGATCCAAAACATAATGCCTCTGCTTTTGTTCTTTTGATCACCGAAGTCAAGCAGCATCCAGCCCAGTTAGTACTTGGATGGGTGACCGCATAGATATAGAGGGTGACCGATAATGAAAATTAGACTTTAATATTTACCCTCTATATCTATGGGTGACCAATAATGAAAATTAGACTTTAATATTATTGAGATGTTTTTAGGGTGGCAACTCCATTTGGAAACTTTGTCTAATCCCCAACCTTTCTTTTCCAACCGCATATAAACCAGACTGCATCATATTCATTCCCCGGAGCGCCGTTGGGCCACCCAAACGCAATTGTATATATTTATATTTAATAAATGTTTATAGAAAATCAAATTCCAGTTACTCTGGTATACGTAAGAAAATATTTTAAACCATTTAATGCATAACAAAATGCTGATCTAATTGTTTATATTTTTTAAAGTAAAGTTTATTTTTTTATTTCTTTTGCAATAACAACTTTTGTAATTTATACATCGTTTTTTACTTGCTTAGATGTTGTAGTATTAACATAAAATGATCCTGCTTCATGTTAATATAATAAAAAGACTAATTAAACCAATATTACCTCATTAATTCTGTCACTATTATCCCATGACAGAGACCCTAACTTGATTGCAATTGGCTAATCTCTCATTGCTTGCAACGATGCTATTGGCTTAAAGTGGCAACTTTCTTTCCCCATAATGATGGGAAAATTTCCGACAACAAATTTCTTGACTTAACCCTTAGTTATAGGACGCTTGCCTTAGGACGCTTGCCTTAATATAAGTCAGAAATGCATGTTTCTGTATTTATATGAAAGCTTTTGTTGATCTCTGCTCAGAATATCCCCTTAGATTTCAGTTTCAAACCTAAAGAGGATTTAAACATTGAAAGAGTAAAGTAGCGGTTTTTTGGTACATCATTATTAATAAAAAATACTTTGCATTTTGCGTGATTGTTTATATACTCTTATATGGGTCATAGTTGACACACAGAAATGTTTCTGTACTTTTTGAAAAGCTCTCGATGATTTCAGTTTCAAAGCCTACAACCGCCTTGAAACATTGTAAGAGTAAAGTAGCGGTTTTTTGGTACTGCTATAGTAATAAAAATAATTTACATTTCCGACCTCGGAAAGTAGCGGTTTTTTTGGATTCTGGAACCGGAACTCGACCTGTTCTACCCTAAATAGGCTAGATAAAAATCTAGAAACGTCTATGGTATGTCATGAGCTCTAGAAATGTGTGCATGCAAAAATACACTGGACACTTATATGGAGTAAGGCTGAGTAAACAGTCCCAAATGAAGAAAAAAGGCTTTTAAATGCTACTTTCAAAAGGAACAGAAAAAATCAAATCTATTTCTGTAATCAGCATGCAAAGTGTACGTAGAATCCACTTTCAAAATATTATATATATCAAATTAGTAAAGTAGCGGTTTGGCACCGGACCCTAGCAAAAAATACAAAAAATAGTTAGAATAGCATAATTTGCGATATATTGACATAATCAATTAAAAAAATGGCAATGTTTTAGTAGTTTTGGTTCCGTTTTGGTTATAATTGCATCCCTTTACCTCCTCTCTCAAATTGCTCTCAGCCATTGTCGTCCTCCAATCTCAGGCCTCAGCTAGACAGTCTGAGAGGGGTGAGGGAGGAGAAGCTGAGAGAAATGAGGGAGACATAGGCTAGCCAGGCAAGCAATTTCAAGGCATCATCTTCAACTCAGCCCACCAGAAAGCTCCGTAATAAACAGGTTCTTCTTATTTTCTTTCGTTCCGCAGTACAAAACAAACTGCTTCCGCTCCGAATTGCAGCTGCTCTCATGCATTTCTATAAGGGACATAAGAGACATGCTGGCCAATAAGGCAGCAGTAGGCAACTACACTGCGTCCTGATTGGCTTCTAGAGGAAAGATAGGGATTCCACGATTCCACAAGTGCCAATTACTACACAGTTGATAAGGCAACAACGCATTGTAGATATATATGAATTTAACTTTGGCATAGGTACGGAAATATTTGTTAAGAGGAATTAATTGTTAATTAGAGGGAGAAAATTACTAATTAAGTTTAAAAGGGCGACGTTTTTGCTTTTCCCACTTAGATACATTCTGTAACAGTCAACCCTAGATCTAAGAGACCAAAGAGACGAAGAATCAGATAATACTAGAAGCTATGTACGTAGTATACCTTGGAAGTTGATATTTTCACACTCTGAAAACTATAAAAAGGGCTTATTTCAACCCTATTTTGGAATTTCTGACCCTTGAAGAAGCTGGATACATTCTATAGCTTGTCCACCAATGCCTTGCTGAATGTTCAAAAAAAATTAACACAGAAACTCTGTAACAAAGAAAAGAGGCGGATTTCCATGCTATATTTCTAGATGTCCCTGAATCCTCGCACGCTGTCCCTTATAGAGGCACGCCCGCACTTCAGTGGGCTAGCCCTGAGGGGAGGTTGCGCGTTACCTTTCATACTCTATATACCTTGTCTTCAAGGTATAAATTCCTATGGTTATTGTTATGTCTCTATCTCTTTAAAGAATATATTTACAGGTTATAGTTATAGTTGCTCAGAAATCCGCTAGGTGGAGTTACCTCCTTGTTTCCTCCTTTAAGCACGGTGTTTCATTGACAAATATTAGTGATATTATTAGCACAGCAAACGATTAATTGTCAAGGAAATAAATAACACATATTTTTGTAAAGGGGCAACTTTTATTTTACTTCATTGTACGTACGTTAAAAATACAATAACAGTATCAGAATATAATGCATTAAATTTAGCATATGCATAAAGCTCGGCAAAGCATTTAGATTATGAGCACAGTACTCTTCCCTTAGAATTGATCCCTCCTTGGCTCACTTTAAGGATGCAATTTCGAATCAGATGTCAAATGTGCATTTCAAGATCTTTTACATGATAATGTTTCGTAATTTCCAATCAATTTTTTCGATCTTTATTTGACAGACATGCTAAAAGCAAATCTCCAAATGGGAATACAAAAATATTATTCATGATGGCAGAACCGCGGGCAATGTGGTATCGATGTTTAAGAAAACTAAGGGGACATACAAATGCTTCATTTTTTCCTTTAATAATATTGTATATTGATTGCTAGCTCTGAAATTCATTATTTCCCTATAGGGTTTTAATTTGTTGACAATTTTACACCACCGACGCCTCTAGTGATGCTAGAGCGAAAACATATTGGACAGAGTTTGGCAAAAGACGCGCTAATTGATGTGTTGTTGGGTCTCGTCGTTGGATGTTTCATCTCCCATTTCACCATCGTCTCAGCCACAGAATGATGTTATTATCGTTACACATGTTTGTATAACGCATTGGCTGGGGTTTAGCTTCTGCAGAAGTATTTATGTTTGTAATACATTATTGGCGACATCATGTTAGGAGTCATTGCTCTCCCTCCGTCCACTGCGTCCTCCCGCCGAGCATCACCATTGACGTCGCGTGTTACGATAAATAGTTGTTGGATTTCATCGCATTGTCTGGAGCTTACGAGCTCTCGGCGGGCGCGGCCTCACCGGCCTCAGCCTCAGCGGGAGCAGCCTCGCCGGCCTCCTTGGCCTCAGCGGGGGCAGCGGCGTCGGCAGCGGGCGCCTCAGCCTCGGTGGCGGCGGGAGCGACCTCCTCGGTCTTCTGCTCGGTGGTGGGCTGGAATGAGAAGAGAAAACGTTATATACGGATGCCACTTGAATCATCATCAAAGCGAGAGATCTCTAAATACGTCCATCCAATCTATTCTATTGTCCAATATATGCATCTGCAGCTCGTCACGTTCCAAATGCAGACTCTATTTTATATTTTCCCCCATTTGCCACATACTCGCTAAATATAGAAGACGAAGTTTCGCCCGCGTGAAATGACGGTTGCTCAACTCAACCTGGATCGATATATGCAGACTGCACCCCTCACTGATGTGTATAAAAAGAGGGTGTGTATGCGCTTATACTATGAAGGTTTTCTCTTTACGTTTTCCGTTAAAAGTTTACTTTAAAGTTGATTTTTATTATGAAAGCCGTTGGAGAAGTTTTATGTTTCTGTTTTTCCTCCAAAAGGGGGGAAATATTTGCGGCCAGATGTCTGCCTAAAAGGAGAATATTCTTTTCAACCTGTGAAAGGGCATGAAATTTATTCTCAGGTCAAAGCCACCCTTAACTTCTACCTGTGAATGTGTGTATATTTATCTCTTTGAGCACGAAATATGCTTCAACGCAGAACGAAGAAGAAGCTCTTCTTGAAATTTGAGACTAATAGAACACACACACGTTTTACAGCCAAAGAGATTATCCTCTCGTTTTGTACTCCTCTCTCCAAAAAGGATTCCACCCGATCGGGTGTCCGAAAACGTATTAATATTTGCAAACACATTTAGAGACCATAAAATATGGCGTGGGCTCTTTTTGCGTATCAGGAAAAAGGTGTTTTTGCACCAAGAACGCCCTCGCTTAAAATATGCGTCATCTTCTTCTTCTTCGTATAAGGCAACAACTTCAAGGAAGGAGACGAACCTGCTAATCATCATCTGTTCAAATCTTGAACGTGGGCAGTCGGCGGACAAATTTGAAGACGCAATTTCACAATGCATTTATTATTTGCACTGTGAGTCGCAGAAAATTTACTTTTGGCAGCGGTGCAAAAACGCAGTTGACATGTTTAAAAAAAGACGTCTTTGGTGTAACATGAGCACAAAAGAAGGTTTATATGGCGTCCGAGGTCACTGTGGATATCAATACCGATTCATTCAACACATTAAATGTATAATGTACACATAACCGGTTTTCAGAGACCATTGTTGTTTTATCCCACGGCGTGGTTCGTAAAAAGTTTTAATTACAAAAAGCGCTCAAATGGCGTCTTGTTCTCTGTCAATAAAAAACCGGCCACCTTGGCAGATTGTAAAACCAAATGCATACATGCCAGCAATGCAGATGTGGCGAAATATGGAAGGTAAATATATTTGCATATTTGTGGAATCCACAAAGACTTCAATCAGCCGCAAGTTCTTTTTAAAATCAATTCATGGCTTTTTCTTCTGCTCAATAGAGGGCGTGGTGAATATTTCTGGAGAATACATTTTTACTGATTAGCCCTCAAGAAGAAGAAGATCTTTTTATGTTTGTAGAAATAAACATTTCATTGAGCCCTCAGCAGCAGGGCTCTCGAGCATATAATTTCCTAAAATCCCTGTTTTGTGTATAAAACTCCGGCGATTAGAGGAATTTTCCACCCAAAGGCCACTCGAGAAATATGCATAAATAAGATACAGCATCAGATAATTCTCCATGTTTGTGCACTAAAATATGAAATATTCTGCGCATTTCTCTCTCTCCAAAGCCAGTTTGGAAATGTGTTCATCATGAAGTGCAAGAGGAGATGTCACAAGTGCAGATTAAGATCTGAAGGGGTGACAAAAATAAAGGCTATTTATAACAATGCGGGCCTCTTAAAAAGTGCACTCTGTACAAGACGCTCTTTTCAGAGCTCCAAAGCAATCTATTTTCTAAGGGGAAGCTATATAATAATGATTACTCTTCTACTACAAAAGAAAATGGCAAAGCTGGTCTGCGTTCTAATAATAATGCAGTCTACAGTGTTTTCCTCTTCTTCCCACTAATGCTTCGTTTTCTTAGATTGAGTTACTTTTAATCGTAGGTAGCACCAGCAGCAGAAGCAGCTCGGAAAGCATTTATTTCTGGAGAGCTGAACGCGGTGGAAAGTGCAACGACATTTGCTGTAGACGCGCCGGAAATGATCAGGGTTGCCACTATTTAAAAATCATTTTCCTAAATTGCTTCATGTAGCATCCCTGAAACGTTTTTCCATGAGGGACTCTTTACAAGCTTCCCATAAGGGTTGCTAGTTTTAAAAGAGATATTAAAACGTTTTATTCTGGCAGCCCTACAATGAGGCTCTTTATACAGCCCCCCAACAAAGTTTGCGTGATGTTTTGTATATCCGGCTAAAATAATTTTCTGCCTTCATGATGGAAGCAGTTGTAAAATGTCTCACAAGACTGAAATAAGGTCAATGGATAATTTTATGCTCTCGAGAAAGACATAAAATGTCGTTGCTTCATAAATGAGGATTTATAGCAACGAGAGGATGTTAGATGAGCCAATTTGCCGTTTTAAACAAGAAGGGTTGTTTGAAGGATTTGGAGCACACACAAGTGAATATCATTTCTCAAACATACAACGTGATCAGAATTTTGCAAAAGATGAATAGATTGCACTATTTGCATTCAATGGGAACCGGATTTGAGAAAAGTATTGAACAGAGATGCAAGAATTTATGAGCTTCTGATCAAGATATAATGATGATATACCGATTTTCTACTACAAATAAACCAGTTTTGAGTATGCAACAACACTCTTCTGCCCTTTGGCAAGGACGAGTTAAAAATAGAAGCATCATTTTGGCGCCAAGCTCATAATGATTCGCCTAGCACGCATATTACGCTTCTCTTTAAAGGCTTAAACAAGTCACGTAGATGCAAAATTATATTTATTGCATAAGTGCGTTGCAGAAAAATCATTTTTATGCAAACACGTGAGTTTTATGTGTCATTTTGGCGCCACCAGGGGGCGTTCCCGAGTCTACTACAGTTTCACGAGACCTCATTTTGAACAGAGTAAGCCGATCTCTAGAGCACTCTAAATTCTGGGAGGGCTACTTTAATAACACACTTGTGTAAGAAGACAAATACTAGAGTGTGAAAGTGTTGTTGTTTGCAAAAGTTGGTTGAAAAAGCAAAAGAGAAACCTCCCGCATTGTCGGAATATGAGATATGCATTCATTCTGATCTAAACGGATGATAAAGTGTATCCAAATTTGGCACTTTGGAGAATAACTATATAAAAATGGGCGCATCATCATCATTATTGAGTCTCTGTTCTTATCAAGTCTAGTAAATGCGCATGATGCTACATCCCCCAAAAAATCCCATGTCGTCGTAATTTGTAACGAATCCCCCAAGCTCATCTTCCAATTATACATTTTGAGTGAAGTCTGAGCGGCTAAAAATAGACTCTAATCTACACGAGCAACATTATATCCCATTTTGTGCCTCCATTCTGACCTTCGCAATTGTTTGGCGCCAACAGCATTTTTCAACGGCTTGTGGAAAAACCAGCAAAGCGAAAAATTGAACGGGCGCCGGTTACGTAATCATAAGAAGAGTTAATAATTTTACACTTGCCCCGCCTACTTTTATGGGGACATGCAGCTTGTTAATAATGATGCACTACATAATTTTGAGCTAAAATGTCTAATTTATGCATAAAACAAGTCAACGTGGCATTTATGTAGCTCGCGGCGAGCGGAAATTCCCCGCGGCAAAACTGATACCATTTTCCCATTCTGCTATAAATAATATCACCGTATAAAACCGCCGAACCACGTGACTGATACTTTAGCATGAAATACTGCATAAAAGTGGATTAAAATGAGTCATCGGCGTGAAAGTTTCACGCTTGGGTGCGTTTTGCAAAGAAGACAAAAGAACGTATCATTACAATGGCTCCGAAATTACAGTGGAATAAATAAATAAATTGGAAAAAGATGATCAGCTCTGCCAGCAGAATAATATCATCATGAAAACCGTTCAGGCATCAATCTCAATTTTCATCAGCTTTTGCTGACGACATTCCTGAGCGTCGACGTTTTGTTACCGGCGATTCGCGCCGCGAAAAGCCGTTCGGACTCGAACGGCCATTTTGCACCGAGAGGGAAAATTGCCGGTTTGCAAACAGGCAACAGATTTCTGCTGGTTTTGTTGTCTCTCACGTTTTTGTGCTTAAAGTTTCAGACAGGGGAAGATGCAGTTTTGCACTTATGCTGGCAAAGCTGGTGTCTGGTTTTTGAATTGATTAATTAAGTTCAGAAGTCTATGAATGTGATTTCTAAAAAGGTTCCAGCTAGAAGCTTTAGTAGCTATAAAGAAAAGTATAAAAATTGTAGTAGCTTTAGATTATCTTAACATATTACTCATTTCTATTAACATGTGTAGACCCAACTAGGGCGTGGTCCCAAACTAGTTGAGAAAATTGAACATTTCTATTCAGAACATGCTAAATGACAGCTTGACACCCTCTTTATCGTTTTGATAACACTAATTAATTCAAGCTAGGCTTAAAAACGTTTTGAACTCACCTCAACGGTCTTGGTCTCAACATCAGCCATTTTGGATTTGGGGGGTTTGGACTTCCTGGGAAGATGAGTTAGAGCAAGATGTGGATGTGATGAAGCACGAATGCAAACTGTGAGTCCCCACCGGGATCCGGGCGAAGAAAAAGGGGGCATCGTCGGCGGGGAGCGGCCCGCAGACGCCGACAACACCAAGCTATTGCGTGCTTCTATCTGATGCAACGTGGTATACGAAATTTCCCTCGGCAGGCAGGGCTGCAGCGGCTGGGCTGGACGGGGAAAAGTAGGCGTTGGCAAAAGCTCTCTAACGAGTGCGCGGCTATGGTAAAGACGGGGATGACGAAGCCTGCATGTGCGGCATACACACAAGACGCAGCCGCGGCAGCGGGCGCGCTCCTTTTGCCACTTCCCAGCTCCGAGAAAGTTTTACGCGCCAAGAGGAGGAAAAAACGCAGGGAGAGCGTTTGCGTGCATAGGCGAGGATGGTGCAAGCGCTCATGACTGCCGATGGCATCATCATAGAGGCAGTTGTCGGTGCTGGGCGTGTATGTAAGATTTGGCCGGCGTCGGTTTGCTCTCAGAGCATTATAGTACGGCGGGCACACACACGCACATGAAGATCTTCTTCCTTCTGACACCACATCAGAGCAAGGGAGCAGAAAATAATTTTACGAGCGCCCTAAAATATTTGGGATGGGTCGAAAGGCTGGCCGGTGGCAGGACTTGGCCAACGACGCCACTGTGGCGGCGGTTGTTGACAGCCCCAGTGCAGCCCAAGCCGGCCCTCACGGCCCTGGCTGTCCGTTTCTCCGGTTCTGGCACGTAGGGTATAACGAAGGTTGGGAGGTTGGAACACAGGGGAGAAGAAGAAGAAGAAAAGAAGCTTTGCTGAATGATCTTT
The DNA here is from genome assembly GCA_900659605.1 of Tisbe holothuriae. Classification (NCBI taxonomy): domain Eukaryota; kingdom Metazoa; phylum Arthropoda; class Copepoda; order Harpacticoida; family Tisbidae; genus Tisbe; species Tisbe holothuriae. The sequence goes on along the minus strand of LR140211.1, from coordinate 4,211 downwards.
TCTTCCCAAATGGAAATGAGAAAATGGAGAACAGAGATCTAAAGGTGGATGACTCATAGACGAACTAAATCCATACGTGGGCAATTTATGCTGTTGCAGTATGTCAGATCATAGACTTTACAATACATGCTAGAAGTCTATGACAGACTCAATTGGAAGTTATGGACAAGGGTGGATGGAAAATTGACTAGAATCGAGGTTAAAATACAGCTTGCAATTCGGTCATAAAAAGCGCATAAAGTTCGTTATTAACATTATTAATGGAGAGAATATGAGCTGGAAGCGTTAAAACTTATATGACTTTGCGTTGACAGTCTGTTGGCATCAATTTACACGATGCATTTTGAGGCTGACACAACGAATTTATGACCAGTTTGCCCCGTTCTTCATTCTTTTCCATAACCTACATGTACTGTACACGAGATTTTTATAATGAGAAATCTGCTTCGCTTTCCCATAAAATATTCTTTCTCGATCTTGAAAAACCAAGCTAAGAGATAATCACGGTTCCAGCAAACGAATGCGAATTAAAACGCTTCTTCTTCTTTTCACCAGGGTTGCCAGGGAATGTCAAGATAAGACATGGCAACCCTGAATGCCAAACAATGCCAAGAAACGGAAACAGCTTTGGTTTCGCAAGAAAAGCGATGAAGAAGAAGCGTTTGGATTATTTTTTCGCAAAGCTGCCAAGCGTGGTATGAAAAGGCAGCTGCTGTGTATTTACAAGCCGTTTTGAAGCGAATTTCCTCCCCTAGTACGAAACCCCAAGCGTTTGCCATTTTGCAAAAATCGATGTGACACGACGCCACATAAAACGCGATTATACATTTTCGCAGATGAACCTCTGGAAGTAACGAACTAACTTGGACTTTTACGGACACGGTCGAAACTAATAAAAACCGTTTGCAGATCGATATAACATCATTTCAGAACATCTGACATGGTTTTGCAGAATATTTGCATACTTGCAAAACTACATTTTACCGTTTCAAATGCGTGTAAAAGCATTGTTTTTGAAGCCGATAAAAATAGTTGTTTTGGGAGAGTGGCAGATGTTATGTAGCTGGTGATGATGATGCCCTCAAGCATCGATTTTGGTTCCTTTTTCTCATGTGTGTGTGGTTCGATCACCACGCGTGCACGAGTTATATTGGACGAGTAATTGTGACAAATACACAAACTGCATAGAAATTAGAACGTTATCAGTCATGTTGAATCGTTATTTTATACCAGCATTTTGCATCTGCTTGTCACTTGAAAATCCGCCCTCATTCTAAAAAGTTATTAATAAAAATAGTCCATGATTAACCGGTGGCAAATGCGACGTATAATACTAACCACCGAGCTATAAATGTTTTATTGCACTTTATATGTCACTGCGGATGACTCACATAGGTTTTTATCATCGGATCCCACGCAGCGCGCTTGACGTTCAGGCTTAGCTCTTACACGCGATATTTCGTCAAGCTCTTGCATCAGCGTGGCTGCTGAGTCGTAAGCTATAGGCGCCGGCAGGAAGCCGACTTACAATAGGTGGCCTCGTTTTTACAATCCTGTGTATAAGTTCTAAGGCGGTTGAACAAGGGATTTGGATGGAGTTAACGCGCGTTTTTTCCAGTGAAAAACACGTGGTGAGGCTGTGACCAAGGTATGCCGGATTCCGAGAATGCAAGGGGATCTAGATCGAATATTGACTTTCTATTGAATTTATAGTTCCGAAAAAGATTCGGGCGTGGGCAATAAAGTGACACAACAAGTTTATCTTGCAATGTGTAAAAAGCTCAATTCATGTTAACTTATCTTCAACCCACGTGTATCGTTCACAAAGGCGGAAGGGTTTGTTTTTACCCTTCAAATAAGCAGACGTATTAGCAACGAAATATAATTATTACGATTATTGCCACTCTCGGTACGTGGGCAAAAATATTATATTACCGTTTTCCAGAAGGGCGCGGCTGCTGCAACAACCCTGTTTGCATTTCAAGAAGAGACATGTTCGATGGATTCATAGTCGGGGTCTAATCCCAAGAAAAAGAAGCTTTACGAAGCATTGCTAAATTACATTACTTGAACATGACAGAATATTCAAGAAACTTTAAGCTTCAGTATATTTTAAATAACAGAATTTTACCTAAAAGTGTATATAAGGCATCTCCCAGACAGGCATTAATGCAGGAAATATTTCCGGAAATATTTCCCTCCTCCTCAGTAAGAAAATTTCCTCCTCAGCAAAATAATTTCCTCCCCTCACACACTCACGGCCCAGCTGGCCTGGCTGAGAGGAGAAATATTTCCGGAAATATTTCCTGCGCTGATGCCTGTCTGGGAGATGCCTTAAGAATATCCTTAAATTACACTTCAAAGGTAATTTGTAACAATCCCCTCGTTTTATATAACACTAAAGTGACTAAACAATGAATGTATTGTTTGCACATGATAAAAGTCGTTGCTTGACGTTGCACCATTATCAAAAAAATGTGTAAAGAACATGAGAAGCGCATAAAACTGGGATGTAAAGACCAGACGTAAATATGTCGACTATTCTCTTATCAAACCGCATTTTATAGCATTTACTACTTATTACGGCTTAAGTATTCATTATGTCACATCATATTTGCCCTTCAGTCTTTATCATTCATTAATTCCGATCGAAATCATGAATGTCATTTATTGCCCAATTCATGTTTCTTGAGTCCTTGATGATGCAAGAAGCTTCAAACGATGACCCCATTTTCCGTTAAAGTAGTAAAAATCTTTGCAAACGGTTACATCAGCATGGGTATTTCAGACGGGCAAAAAGAAGGCTAAGCTGTACTTCAATGGTCTCAAAGCATGGTCCATAGAACTATACAAGATGTCCATGGGTATGTCAAACGGGCGGTAAAAAGAAATGAGAGACAGCAAGGAAAAAAGTCGAAGTAAGTATTATTTTGTCTGAAAGCCTGAGGCTAACAGTAGCAAAACTATTGCAGCATGGGTCACTTCTTTCTAGAATTGATGCTCTGAGCACACCTGCCGAAAATGGACACGTTTTGCAGTGGTCGTATATTTCGGGAGTGAAACAATAAGAAATAGCGGCAAAAGTGGAAGTTCCATTCAAGGTGGCAACCAGGCGATGATTCCATTTTGCCAAATGCGGGGGCTTTTGCTGGGATTGTCTGCACACAAATGCCTAGATTTACTAAGTAAATTAAATTTCAGGACTACTAAGGATATAATATATAAGTCATTAAATGTCCTAGCAAATATGAGCTGAGGAGCATATTGCTGAATGAAATAAAAACTTTTGCTCCCGAAATGTGAATGTCTGATAAGATCAGAAGAGGGCGTTTGTGCAATTCCGTCATGTTGCAAACTACTCGCCTCATTCGTGGGATTCAGGATTCGTTCGATTCACAGGACCGTTGAAGTTGCCCCTGCTGCACTGATAAATAAGTTCTTCCTTGAAGTTGCACAAATTTACACGAGTCAAAAATGCGATAATACCGTCATTTTGTTAAAGCATACAACTGTAAGAGTAAAAAAATGCTCAAAATGATACATTAAGTCGACACCAATTCTTAGATTTTCCTTGGTTGAGTATGTTTTTAATATGTTAGGTTTTTTTTACAAAAAGAACGGCATGAGAATAATATCCGGTGAACGATATATATTACACTAATCATCGAATTAAATTATGAACTAGGACCCAAAGTGCCTTTCTTATACCTGGACCCCTTCACAAATTTTTATACTGTCAATACTCTCTTGGTACTGTATATTGCCAGTAAAAGATACTTCCTAAATATAATGATATTCATCTCCTATTTCATACGAGACTTAAAAACTGGGATATTTCAGTCGGCGAAAACACATGTGCAGATTAAAGTCTTCTATTTGCAAAACAGGATCTGTGCTGCAAAGCTCCCCAACGCAAATTGCAGATATATGTGCAACAACTTTATGCAAGGCTTCATTGACTTTAAATATTGCAGATCTGCATTACTAGTAGTTCTCAATTGTAACGAATAAACAGTTCATACTGCAATAAATAGGACTGTAATAAAGAGATAATCGCACGTATTAAAATAAACTTTAGGCCGCAACTTAGGGTGGGTCCAGACCATATAGAGAAGCAAGAAATATTGTCAATTTATTGCTCAAAAATTGATTTTTCTCCAATAAACAACCTTTATTGGTCCACATGACATAAGGATTGCAATATTTATTGG
>LR140210.1:0-16945 GCA_900659605.1 Tisbe holothuriae | reverse complement strand
GAGCTTTCTTTTAGATGTTCTGCTCATGCACTTGCATTGCCTAGGGGGAGTAACCTCAGTCCCTCGACCGGTCGCGATCCGCTCCAGATCCGCTATTACGCGCCAAATTTGAATACGCGCGACCGAATCGCCTTTAACAGGCACAGATGGTCCCGGGAAGGGCGACGAACTTCACTTGGCTGCCCGAAGCGAAGCAGAGAATCATATCCATGGCGGTCGCAGCCATGAACAAGAAGCTCGGAAGGGGAACGACGTGCATCACCGCAGAGACGAGAACAAATAAGACGGAGACAAGTTGTTTACTGCTGCAGTAAAAGGCTGTTTCGAATCAACGAGTTTTTGTCTCAACCTGTATAAGAATTACCCCCGCAAAGAAAGAATGCTTTCAACAAAGAATAATAATGACGACTAGTACTACGACGGCTGCGATGTCCGAGCACCTCCAGAAGTTGCGGAAGCTCATGTGGCGGGCTCAGGGCGGTGCCCGCAGCCTGCTCCAGAGCAGTCCGCCGCACGGCGCCACGTCTCCAGGTTTTGCACGGCGAGTTTGGACATGGACAAGAAGTAATTACTACTACAGAAGCGAGCGCCAACTGTGACGACTTGCGACAAACACAATGGGACCCAGGAGGGCCAGAAACTGTTCAAACTCACCCACTAGGCCCACTAGGCCCTCGACCTGCTCCAGGCCCGAACGGGGCCTCGCCCGCAGGATGGCCACGATGAACCTGCCCGAGATAAGAGGATTAAAGTTGACGAATCCACTAAATGTCCGTCGGGCAAAAGTGATCGCACAATCAAACCGCTTATACCATTGGATTTGTCTCAAGGAGAGCTTTGCAGAGAGCTGTGTTGGCCTTGTGTGCTTCAAGGGGTTCCCGAACAGCAGCTTCTGGGACAGGGTGAGGAACAAGTGGAGCATCCCAAACAAACTGTAGCTCTTGAAGCTGAAGTCCAATCAACGAACTTTATTGAGCTTTCTGGTTCAGAATATGATGAGAACACGCTCAGCAGGTTGAACATGGGGCGCCAGGCCTTCTACATGTCGGCAGAGAAGACCAGGGTGAAGTTTCGCCTAAGGACGCTGTTTCGAGGGCAAATTTCCAACTTATTTGGGAAATTTAAAGCTTTACCGGACGCAGAATTTGACGCTGATCACGCTCGTGGCATTCCTAACACAGAAGTCCTCTACTCAGACGCGGAGAAGAGCTTGTTGCTGAAAGGGGAGATTCGAGTTTTCCCGCCGAAAGTGGCAGCAGCAGCAGCAATCAAAACAAAGCGGCGGCAAAAGAAGTAAAAAGAGGACAAGGCCACTTCATATCTGTATCCCCAACGACCTCTGCAACCTCTACAACATCCGCCACTGCACCCACAGGTTCGTCGCGTACTTCAGGGACGCCAGCAACAACTTTGACATCAAGGACAATTTCGGCAAGAAGTACTGGAAAAATCGATAAAACAAGCAAAAAGCCACCGGAGGGGGGAGAAATCGATTTTAAGCCAAATTATGAGAAGATCCCAAAAAGGGCAGGAGAAATACAAGGCCACCTTCAGTCTAAAGGAAGCCTTCCTCTGCGACTGAAGGGAGGAGGATATGGGAGTGACGAACTGCTTCTGGAGGAGGTTGTATGGCCGGACCACAATGACCCTGTAATACAGAGGTTGAAAGGAGAAGGATTTTTTGAATTCAACGACAGTGACGACGAGTCCGGCTTCCTGAGCAATGACAACAACCGCAGCATGGTCATCTGCACCAGTGGCTGGGAGTCTGATGAGGATGAGCATAAAGGGTGTCTCACCGATACGTCAACAAGTGAGGCAGCAGGCACAGTCCAAGTGACTTATGGGCACATCCCTGTTGAAGTAGGTACCATGTGGGGCGGTCGTAGTCCTAAAGTATTGGGGGACGGGGCCGCTCACAAGGTTCATGCTGACGCAGGTAAACCCAAAGGAAGCATGGCCACTAAGGCTCAAGTCAGTGACGTCACAGGAGGACTGCACGCTGAGAATGGGCAACTGCAAGCCAAGCATGATATGCTCACCAAACGGATCAAGGAGCACTCAGCGACCTATACACACAATTCACTGGCACTGGCAACGGATTGGAGGAGAATATGGTGTTGCAAAAGAAAGTGGATGACATCGCAACCGACTACAACGCACTACAGGCCCAAAATATGGAGATTTTGGAGGAGAATATGATGTTACAAAAGGAAGTGGATGATATCGCAACTGACTACGACGCACTACTGGACCGAAATCAAAAGATTCGTAATCTCTACGCATCCACGCCATGAGAAGAATGATGCAATCGAGCAGCTAAACGACTTAAAGGAGAAGTCACAGCAGGCGGCGACAATCACAGGAAAAGATACTTGTCCAAAGTGCCCAGTACACCGAGAAGATCTTGAACACGCTGTCGACATCGCCAACGTGCTCAGAGAGGACAACAACCGCCTAAGGCAAGATGCCAAGAAACTCCAAGCCGATTATTCGCTACTTAGCCATAGTGCAACCTTAGCTTGGCAACAATGTGAGGAGGGCCGGGTTGAGTTAACTAGGGCAGAAGATGAGCGTCTGAGGTAGGCATACAACGAGCTCAAGAAAGAAAAAGCAGATACAAGGCTGCTCTTCTACAAAGATGAGTTCTCATACAGCGGTGTTTTCGTCAAGAGCCTGGAGGAGAACAAGGACTCCCTGCGGCGTGACCTTCAGGCTGCATCCCAGAAAGAGACTGCCACAGCCATTACTGCAGCAATGCAGGAGTCCCAACTAATGAAGGAAAGAAATTGTGCACTCAATGAGCTTCATGACCAAATGAGGGAGACGTTGGTGTCCGGCACACGGGAAGACGACAATACTGCCACAGCTCTGAGGGAAAGTCAACAACTCGCTGATTCACAGCGAGTTGAGCTAGAGGACTTAAGGAAGTCCTCGCCGCCGAGTACCCAGAGTCCGTCTGGAGCACCTTGCAGACGAGATAGAGCTGAGGGATTTTCGAGTGGCGCCTCGACCGGTCGCGATCGCAATCGGCGTCCGCAAAATGGAGTTAACACTCCTCCCGTCTGTTTAGCAGCATGCTGCGACATCAGACGCTCCGGCTTCAGCTGAGGTCGTTACCAACTGTGGCTAGCAGTAAAACATGAGTAGGCTCTTCCTGTCTCACCAATGGCCCTTTCTTCTTGCCTTTCGTTCTTTTAGTCACTGAGTCACCTTGTTGCCATTATACATAGTTTTGCCATAAAAAGACTCTGGGTTTCATTTACACATATATATATACAATACAAAACTGTAGGGTAAAATCGTCACAATCGTTATCATTCGTCCATGGTCTCATTTAGATCAGATCCGTGGGGCTTGCCCAATCTAGGCCCTCGTATTGCAACCTTTCTCATGCGCCCCTGATCTTGCAACGCGAATCTTCTCTGATCTCCTTAGTGGTGGAACCTCCCTTGTGTCTGCTTTAGGAAGCTCCTCGCTAGGCATCTTGCCCTCGTCTCGGCCTTCGTCCTGCCGGGTAACATCACCCTCGGAATAGCCCCGACCTGGGACATCGACGTCGACGTCGACCTCGAGCGTGCCCGACTCCACCGGGTCGGGAAACACTGGCAACTTTGCCAGATCTCTGGTACAGGTACATCTCTCCAAACTCTTCATTTTATGCCGACCCAGGGATTCATCATGTCCGGGGCCTGCCCACTGTCAGGCCTTCTATCTTGCAACCTGTTCCTCGCGCCCCTGGTCTTGCAACGCGGTTTCCTCCTCCTTGTGCTCAGCTTCCTCTTCCTTGCGGGCACGCTTTGCGCGGCGCTGGCGAGCGCGGCGACTTGACCCTGCTTTGGCCAGAACTGGCGGCGCTGCCAAGGGCTCTCTTGGCGGGGGCACCATCCTTGACAAACGTCACAAAGTGCATTTGATAAAAGCGATGCTGCCGGTCCTCATCCTTGTTGCAGTCATAGTAGGCAAGCTTAAGCTTTGGCGTGACATACATGCCCACCTCCTTGCCTTTGTAAATGTGAGTGACCCAGGTAAGGCCCTCCGGACCACAATCCCGCTTGTAGCTAAACTGCTCGCTCTGGAACATGCTGCCAACCTTATGCTCCCCGAATACGCACTGCAGCGTCTCCTGACTCATCATGTAGCACTCATCGCGTCCGTGACGTCTGCCAAGGCATCCACCACACACCTGTCCAATAGTGGGGCAGCCCGTCGTCACATGAGGAAGATCCCCCGCCCTACAATAGGGGTATTCACACATCCTGTCCCACGTCGTCTTGAGATCCGAGTCCTGCCTGATCATATCCTTATACTTGGGGCACAGGTACCGCGTCTCCTTGAACTGTTTCTGTCTCCGAACGCTGCTGTGGTTGGACTGGCCACAAAAGAGGCAATGACTCTGCATTGTAGGGTGCAAACGCATGATGATGGGGAGCGCTGCCGAAGGGTAATGGAAGTAGAGCTGCCGGTTTATAATCCTCAAGGGCTGCGAGATGTTGCCACTTGTAGCACACTTGTATCGCTTGCCATCTGACCCAATGGCAGTACCCTCAACGTGCTTGCTAGCATCAATAGCGTGTCTGCCGAACATTCTCATGTCAATGGTGCAGCCAGCTTTCTTGGCACTCTTCTGGACCTTGGCCTCTCGGGCTAATTACGGCCTTCCTCCCAGTTAGCAGCAATCTCCTCCGCCGTGAGCCCCCTGCTCTCCATCTCCTCAGCTTCAATGCGGTCAAGTTCAGCAATCTGGCGTGGGACTTCCATAGCTTTGATCTTGGACACCTTGTATTCACGGTCCTCGCTCTGGTGCGGGACCTCCATAGCTCTGATCTTGGACATCTTGTATTCCCGGTCTTCGTCCTCCATCTTAGCTCTGTGTGCATCGCGTTTCTTCTTGCGAGCCTCTGGACCCCACCTAGCATCATCTCTTACTGCTCTGTCCGTCTTAGCCACCTCCAGGGCTCGGGCCTCCCACACCGTTTGACGAATGGCACGGTCGATGGCTTGGACAGTCGGGTCAATGGCCCTCTTTGAACCAATGGTCTCGCTCAAACCCTTTGTTCCCAGCTTTATCTCAGACTTCTTTCCCTTTGCCAAGGACGCACTCGGGTATCCCTTCTTACTGGCTCTCTGAGCATCGCCCTCGGGTCTAGGAAGTTCATCCTCGAATCCAGCTGGAACATAGTTCATAGGTCCGGAGAAAGGATCATGCTTAGCCATCGCGCTCCAGTCGATGGGGTCCTCATCCTCGGGCAACTCGCCTGCTCCTGCAGGGCCGGTCGACATCTTGTCTGACTCCTCCGGTCCGTCAAACGCATCCGTGTACTGAATGTCGTGATCATAACGTGCAGTGGCAGCAAACCAGTCAATCCCCTCGGGGTTGGCGTATGACTGGCCCCACTCTCGGACTACTGCGCCCTCGATGACAGTGTCATGGACATCACTCTTCTCCAGATATGGCGGCATCTCATGCTGTCTCCTCGACCAACCCTGCATAATGGGAAGATTCACCAAGGCCTCCGTGCTCGCATCCGCAAACTCCTTGACCATCCTGTTGCCGTACTCAGTTGTGGTCTCTCCCATCCTGGGCAAAAGGTAGCGGTACCCGGCTGCACCAAGGAAATATCCTGCACAGTCGCCATGCAGGTAAGGAGTGAGCGCATCACTTACACAGTAGTTCAGCTGAAGGTGTGCGTGCACAAACAGAGCATTGAGGGACCTCCTCACGTCGGCCATGATGCTGTAACCCTCCCAATCGTAGAGGACTCGCATGAGTTTTCGGCGAGGGAAGCGCCTTCCAAACGGAGCATTGGTACCAACTGGCGTCCAAATGACCTGGTTCTTGGCCACCTGGCGGTGATCGTAGAATGTGCCGTAGAATGACCCATAGACCAGATTGGGCAGGGTTTTTAGCCCTGCTCGCACAGAGGCAGCAACATTGCTCCAGGGGAACAAGACATCCCGAAGCTGCAGAAAACCTGACAGCACCTGCGTGTCCAACACTCGTGCCCTTGGTGCCTCACCCTTTCGTTCGACATCTTTGCGGACATCGCTGCCTGCAACCACCGTCTCGGGGCAATTCACAGCCTCCCATATCTCTGGCATGCCATAGCTCCAGTGCTGCCCTTGCCTGCCTGGGTCCGTTTCTCTCCTATCCACAACATACGTTTTCCCTGTTGCAAACCCAAATACCACCAGGGTGTCACTCTTGATCTTGTCTTGGATGCCCTGCTCCGTGTCAATGGTCACGACCCCGTACTTCTTGACAGCATTGGCAATGCGCTTGAAACCTGCATCCTTCTCCTTGGCGCCAATGTAGCAGAGCTTGTCCCTAAGTGCCCTATGGTCCCTCCAGTCAGGGCACTCCAATTCATTCAGAGCTGCCTGCATGACCGGTGCACCTCGCCGCACCGCTTTTAGGAGCTCTTTGCTTGCCTCGTCGGCCGCTGCCAGCGGCTCACGTACTTGTAGGTATGCACTTGTTTTCCAGGCACCAGGGGTTGAAACGGCATAGCCATCAGAATTGTAGGCCATGCCCATGACCGTCGGCTCATTGACCGCCATTTCTGCGCCCTTGGGGAAACCGTGTCAAACGTCTGGGAGATCTCACGCTCTGGCACTGCCTTGCAAGCGCGGATCTGAAAGACATGGGAGGAACATGTTTTAGCTATCATAAATGGTATCTTTACGTTTTCGCATTTGTGTACGCGCGCTACGCAAGGCGTCAATTTGCGTAACTGCGCACGTGCACTAATGCAGCCAATTTTATTATTGCACTGTTCATATTGTTGGCATTACATTGTATGCATTGTGTGTTTTCTATTTTTTTTACTTTTTTTTTTTGCTTCACACTTTCACTTTTTTTTACAGTTCATTTTCCTTATCTCCTCCCAGTAAAGCTCCACCACTGGCACATTTATGTCTTCATGCTTATTGCACTGCGTCGGGGTCTCAAAAAGTTGTGTGCTTTACTGAACCGCTGCCTCCACCGCCTCCTCCGTCTCCCCCTCCGGTGGCTTCTCCTCCTTGCCTTCATCCGGCTCCGGATATACTGGCAGCTTTGACAGGTCTCTGACACTCCTCTGATATGTGCCTGTGGCGGTAGGAACTTTGAGCTTGCCTTTCTCGCCTGGATTTGCCACCTTGATGGTTGCCGTGCGTACTAATCCATCCTCAGTTGGAGTCTTGACCTCCAGCACTCGTGCGATTGGCCACAGTCCATATGCGTGCCTGAGCGTTGCATCCAGGACAACAACCATATCACCCCGCTTGATGTTGTCCGTCTTGACGTGCCATTTAGGACGGGCTTGCAGCTCCTGTTGCCGTTTCAGTGCAAACTGGTTCCAGACCTCCTGCCGGACCTCCAGCATGTTGCGGTAGTCCTTGGCAAGCTGTGGCCTTGCAACATCATCAGGGCTTAAGTGGTCTAAAGGACTGGTTCTCCACTGGATTAGATCAAGCGGCGTCACCACTTGCGGATCATTCAGGTCTGAACTAGTGCAGTAGAGGGGCCTCCTATTGGCGATGTCCTCGGCGGAAAGCATTGCATGCCTGAGCTGCTCCTCCTTCAGAGTGTAGACCTTGATCATCGCATTCATGGCCTTCTTCACAACTTTGACTGTGCTTTCAGCTGCACCGTTCTTGTTTGGCGATCTTGGCGTTACAAAGGTCCACTCAACATCTTGCCAGAGTGGTCCCGTGTGCATTGTGTTGCTGGTCTTGCCACTCTCCTTGAGGACTTTGGCTGCTGCAACGTAGCTTGTGGCATTGTCACTTATGATGGTGAGAGGACGGCCACGTCTGCACGCAAACCGGTGTAGGGCCAGCAGAATAGATGATGTGGCTTGGTCTGGTAGCATCTCCACATGGACTGCCTTTGACTCTAGGCACACAAAGATGATGCCGTATCTCTCGCCCCGTGGATTACCCCGACCAGGTGTAATGACTTCAATGGGCCCGAAACAGTCTGTTGCGATGTGTTTGAATGGGCCACGGGAATCATCCACTGCCGGCAGCCTTATCTGTGGGAGCGGTGCCATCCTCTGCCTTACTGGCCAGGGATTTGCCCTCTTACAGTGGAAACAGCTCCTGATAACCTGCTTCGCCAGGGCGTACACTCGCGACATGTGAACTGTTCTTTTGCAGGCTGTAACCAGAGTGGCATGCCCTCCTCCATGTTTTAAGACCGTCCTGTGGATATGTTCCACATACTGCTTTGCAAAGGGGCATTTGCCATGCATCAATGGCACAGGCTCTCCCCCGCTTCGTCCCGAGGCAAACATGACCCCACCAGTGAATGAGAGATTAAATCTCCTCCAGTCGCTTCGAGCGGGAATCGGTTCTCTTTGCGCCAAACACCCATACTCTATAGGGTACCACTTCCGCTGGGACTGTTGCAGTATGATCGCCCCGCCACGCTTGATGTCAAACTGCCTCCACTCATGCTGAGGCTCGGTGGCGCCCGTCTGCTTGCCCTCTGGCATTGCACATCGGATTTGCCAGATTGTTCTTGCCCAGACCCACTGCACAAACTTGTACCACGTCTCAGCTCTCATACATGACCTCTCCCAGGATCTGGCCATGGAGGGCTCCCAAGGTGCTTCTGGTGGATCTGCGCGGCGTGCCATGTAGGTCCCAACAGTGCGGCGAACAACTGTTTCCATGAACAGCGGGGTGTGCTGGAATGCAGGGCCACCCTTTGTCTCTGGCCAGTCACTTTCTGCCTTTGTGACCCAATCTGGTCCCTCCCACCAAAGCCGGTTCTTGATCAATCTGCTGAGAGACTCTCCTCTTGATGCAAGATCGGCAGGATTAGACGTTCCAGGCACGTGGTGCCAGTTCTCCGGCAGTGTCTTGATGCGGACTTTCTGGATCTTTCGGGCGACTTCCTTGTTAACCTCTCGCCCGGGGCATCGAACCCATTTCAACGCAACCTCGGCATCGCTGAAGAAGTAGGTCCTCTCCACAACATGGTCAAGAGCCCTCCAGAGGTGCCTCGCAACTTCCACTGCCATCACACAGCCTGCCAGTTCGAGCATGGGGACCGAACGTGCATTCACTGCATTAACTTTTGCTCGACTGTACACCAGCCTTGAAGTCCCTGTGCTAGGGTTGCAGATGTATGCCACTATTCCCACACCCTTGTCGGCTGCATCACAAAAAATCATCAGTCTGGAGTCCTCCTGGAGGAACAAGCAGCGGGGGAGCTTCACCTTGTCTAGCATGGTCATTTCCCTCATCCACGTATGCCAAGGTGCTCGTAGTTCCTCCGGCACAGGATCATCCCATTCTGTGGTCAGCTCGCATGTCTTGGAGTAGTGCTTTCTGGCTCTGACTGTAACTGGGCAGAGCCATCCGGCTGGATCAAAGAACTTCATGTACTTCTTTAGCACGGAGAGGCGCGTGTACTTCTGAGTTGGATCCGTCAGGTCTAAGGGTCGATACCCAAGCTCATCCCTATGCGTGTTCCAGACTAGGCCAAGTGCTCGCTCGTCGCCGTCTGTTTCATCTATGTCGTGAAACTCCTTGACGGCATGTGGTGATATGAGCCCAGAGTTTGACGTCCACTTGTGCAAGGGTATTCCACAGCGTGAGAATATCTCCTGGAGGCCTTGCTTTATTCTCAGTAGCTCCCCCTCCTCCTTGCACGAAGCGAAGTTGTCATCGACCATGCTTCCCCTGAGCACAACGTCTGCGGCCTCCGGGTACTCTGCCTCCAAAGCAATGGCTGTGAGCTTCACCAGCATGACGGCGACTGTGAGACTTGATCGGGAGCCAAAGATGTGTACAACATTAAGGAAAAGCTTTGGTTCCGAATCCTCCGGCCCTTGGTACACAAATGCATGGTACTGCTCATCGCCTTCCGCCAACCGTATCTGGAGGAACATCTTCTGGCAGTCGACAGATAGGGCGTGCGGGAACCTCCTGAACCGATGTAAGACCTCCGTCAATGGATTGATGGCAGCAGGTCCAACGGAGATGCAGTCATTCAAGGAGACACCTCGATACTGCCTCCTTGCGTTGAACACCACTCTCAGTTTTGTGGTTGTTGCCTCTGGACGTATCACCGCAAAGTGCTGGATGCAGTGGACCCTTGCCCTAAGGCCTGGGTCCGTAACCTCCTTGCAGAAGCCGGCGTCCAGCCAACCCTTAATTGCTTTGTCGTACTCGGCATAGGCATCAGGATCCTTTAGGAGCTTTTTCCGCTGCACTTGCCAATCTCTCAGACCTTGTTCATAGTTTGGGGGCGGACGCAGGTCCGAGTGCCACAGAGGGGGGCACACAACCTTCTCTCCCTCTTGGAACCTTGCCTCTTTCAACAGTTTTGCCGCAGCCTCCCTATCAAAGTAGTTTGGCAGCTCAGCGTCCGGCGCAACATCTTCGAGGGCAGACTCGAGCAGAATGTCGTGCATAGACTTTACTTGCGGCGGTACCTCCCGGTGGTCGATATGACGGTCGGGTCTTAAGTGCTCTCTGTACGGCTCATCTGCGGTCTCCTGGCATCTGCCTCTGAGACCTTCGCATGGCTCAGGCTCAAGCTGCTCTTGCTCTGCGTAACCTTTGTCGTCCTGGCTCACACACTCTGTCTTGCCTGGTCCGCCTCCGGAGTTTTCTGCTTCTTGGTTGTTTCCCTTCTGACTGGCTGTATCCAAGGAAGCATAGATCCCCCCGGGGCAGGTCTGAGGCTCCCGGCAAAAGTATCCCTTCTGACTGGCTCTTTTTGCCTCGGAACTCTCTACTGCCTTTGGCATCTCAGGCTTGACGGTGCAATGGCGTTCGATCGGCATGATTTGACTGGGTTCTTCAAGCACTGTTTGGGTTCGGTAGATTGACCCTCTCATGACGTGCTGCATGCTCCTTTGCTTCTGGTGTTCTGTATCTACGGGGACGAAATTGCCCAAGGCGCTCCAGCCTGTGGGGAACCGTCTGGCAATTGGCTCATCTGGTTTGCCATGTCGTTCCTCTAGTACTCGGTGCCAGCGCACGTGGTCTGTACCTATGATGGCCGAGACTCTACCATCTTCAACCGGCACGTCAATGTGGATGTCCCTCATGTGCTCCCATGAATCCTTGTACTGGTGCCATGGGGCCGCGTAGAGTTTGCCAACTGGATCCTCCACGGCGGCAACGGTGACAGTTTCCGACATATGTCCATCTAGTGACACCAACCCCAACTTTGCAAAGACAGCTCTGTTCCTTTTGGCCTGCCCAGAGAATCCGGTAATGACCACTGATCCTTCCTTCCCTTCAATGCCCAACTTCCTCAGTACTTTGATTGCAATGGTGGTGACATTGGCACCTGTGTCAATGAGCACGTTCACATCGGTATGCTCCCTGGTCTTTAGGTTGAATATCCTTAGTATACCGAATGTAAGGCTATAGGATTTGCGGATTCCATCCTCCGTGCGGAAGTATGGGGTGGCGTACTGGGCTTTGAATCCAACTAGGTGGTGTCTGGGCCAATTCGTCTTGACCTGCTCACTCCGATCAACGGTGAAACCCGTCAAAGCGTACTGTCGTAGGGTAAATTGGGCCTGCAGGTCTGGCTCCTCTTCGCCGTCTGTTTCCTCCGCATCCTCTGTGTCTGCGAGGAATTGGTTGAACCTGTCGTCTACCAGGTCCAGTATGTACTGTGTGACACCAGTTGTCCTTGCAGTGGGTGCTCTCTGCTGCTGTCCATTACGGTTGGGTCTTGGCACAAATCTTGACAGTATATCATGGAAATCGGTTGGATGGTGTCTTCCGCATGTAGTGCAGCTGGTGAGGCTACTGCACTCCCTTACTGTGTGTCCCTTTGTAAGACACCTGAAACACAGCGAGTTGTCCATAATCCAGATCTTTGCATCTGCCGTGGGGAGTTTCTTGAACGTTGTGCACTTCACTATCCCATGCTTGGGGTCATTGCAATAAGTGCACGGGTTGGATCCTCCTCCTTGGGCCTGCGCTGGTTTGGATGGTGTACTAGGACTTGGTGTCTGGGCAGCATTTGCACTTTGCGGGCCTCCGTCAGTGGTGGCAAATGTCTTCTTTCTGTCCGGCTTGTCTTGCCTCCGGGAGCTTGTGGCGGAGTTGATGTCAAGATCATCAGCATCTCGGTTCAGAGGCCTGATCTGGTGTCTCTGGATGTAGTCAAGGATGTTTGACACGTTGTATGCCTCGGTGTCGTCGTACCCTCTATCTGTGATCTTCTCGTGGTAGTCGGCCAGTGCTGACTTCGGAAGCTTCGATCTTATGATGTGTACCAGCGCAAGGCTGTTCTCTTCGATGTCGCCGCTTTCTCCGAGTGCGTCCAGGTAGCAGCGCACACTGTCGGCAAGATTCCTCATTGCGTTGAGCTCGGGCTTGTCCATCTTTGGTAGCGCGTTAATCTGGTTCAGGTAGTACTTCCAGGACCGGTGATCTCCGCCATATTTGCTTTCAAGTTGCTCAATCAGCAGACTGTAGCTCTGTGCCGACGGACCCAGCTTGTGGACATGACCCGGTAGGTGTCGCTCGACAAGCTCGCTCAGCTTTCGGTACTTTCTTTCGACTTGGAAGACGCACCTGTGTACATCGGCGATGAACGCTCCCCGGAAGGAAACATATGAGCCAATCATCCCATCAAATCTTTTGGTATGGTCCGCCAGTGACATGAACTCCTTGATCTTGAGTTCTTGTCCTTTTGGAAGCACGTTCCAGGGTGGTGGCAATGTTTTATAAAAATCCACTGAAGCATCTCCAGCATTGTACAGCTTGTTGTCTAAGTCGTTTAGATCTACCGGCGACGTCCGACTGGAGTTTGTACTCTGGCTTCTTCTGCTCCCATGCCTTGACTGTGTAGAGCCTGATCTGCTGCTAGAGTTTCCTCTTGAACCTCCACCTGGCCTTGTGTCAAAGATGTTCCTCTTGTGCACGGCCCTCGGCAGCCCATTCTCATCTGTGCCTCGGCCTGATGCTTGACGACCCGTTCTCTGCTGGCACGCCTCCTCTTCATTGGCTTCCGATTGTGTGTCGTCGTCAGAGTGTGATGAGTCTCCATCACCACTGGGCGGTCCGTCATCATCTCCGGGCGGTCCGCCTCCTCCTCCAAATCCTCCCCCTGATGGAGGTTCATCACGCCTCCTGTCCCTTTTGTGGTCTCTTCGTGGCAGTTTCTCCTGGCACTTATCTCTGCCCAGACCATCTCTGCCACTGCCACGGCGGTGCTCATCCCTGCCATCCCGTCGCCTTTGGCTAGGTTCACGGTGATGTTCATCCTCATTGACTCGTGGCTCATAGCGGTTGTTGACCACTGAGCCCCCACGCAGCCGGTGTCCGGGTTCCTCCGTGCGTAATGACCTGTCGTAGATGTTTCTGTAATCATGTTTGCTTCTCAACGGTGGTCTTCGGTAGATGCTTTGCTCGGGTGACTGTTGGTGACCGTAGAATCCCATGTTGATTTGGGGTGGGGGTGCATTGTTGCTGCTGTGGTCACTGATTGTACGCTGCATATCCGCATTTTGATTAAACACCACCTTCTTCTGCCCGGGACCAGACTGCACCCGCTGTTGCGAATTTGTGTTTGGGGCAATTGTGCTCGCATCTGAACTCTGAGGGGATTGCACCATTGGGGCAAAGGCAGCGCTATCCTCATCCGTAAATAACTTGAACTGCTCTACGTACTGCTTGAACTCCTGGGGTGCGGTGGTCCACTCCTGACCTTCTACATCCTCCCACTGAAGGCTCCAAAGGTCGTTGGCCTCATTGCCATACAGGGGGGATCGCTCATCTGTGATGCGCCGCTTGTGGGCACGAGGCAATTCTTCCGGTGAGAAGCCAAGAACTGGGTCTGGCCAGTTCACATACTGGTCTGCTTCTGTTGGAAACACTCCAGCAATAACCCTTGCGCCTCTCTTTCGCAGGAACTCAGTATAATCTTTGTGGATTCTCATCACGGGTAGCGATTTCCAACCTGGCGCGGCGTACATCATTGAGAGAGTAGACAGTGCTGCCGCTGCTGTGTGGAAGGTACACAAGAACTGTGCTCTGAGCTCTGTGTGCAGCATGAATGCTGCATCAACGTTGTTCTCGTCGACTGGCGCCGACCAGGGTGGCTCCAGCAGTTTGGATGCCAGTGCAAGTGTTGTTGTCACCATTGATGTGATGTTTTTCGGGGCATCAGAGACTAAGGCAAGCCGTTTGCCACTGTCGACAACCATCTTTCGCCCAAGCGCTTCGCAGGACCTTGCCAGCTGCTCCCTCATGTACTTCAGAGTATTAATTGCATCTGTCCAGCTGCATCCTTCGCCATCTAGGTGTAGCGTCATGAGCGTGGTCCGAGTCCATTCACTAGGCCCTCCCCCTATTGTGTTGTACATGAGCTCTTTCAGCACGTCCTTCCGGTGCCCTAGAGTACTGACAAGCTCCTCAAGTTCTCCAACCTTAGCCTCGAGTTGTCGGATTCTGGCCTTGTGGTCCCGCTTATTAGACGCCACTGCCGCCAGATTTTCACTATGTTGTGGTTGCGGAATGGACTGACCATCAGCTGCTGCCTGCCCTTCGGCGCGTATGAGGCGTCCATCTGTGCCAACTTGCAGGCCTTGCTCGATGTCGATTAGTGTTGGAACTTGTGTTTCACTGCTGTAGTGAGACTGGTTTTGGTGCCTTGCAGTGTTCTCGGCCCTTTTCGATTTGGTCTGGAGCTCGTCTACCTGAGCAAGCAGCGATTCTATGACAGTCCGATTCTCCTCCAACTCCCCACGGTAATGTTCTACCTCTGGTGTCTCTCCATGAAGAATGCTCCCATTTGATCGTGTTCGTCTGTCATTGAGTTGTTTGAGGGCCTCATCTCTTTCCTTTCGAAGTTCTGCCTCCTTCTCTGCTGCACAGCGGCGTGCCTCAGATTCTGCCTGTTGGGCCACATGCAGATCCCTTCGGAGCTGGTCAACCTTGAGGTTCAAGTTCTTGGCCTCGACATTCCCGGCTGTGGCATCCGCTGTTTGTAGGAGCAGGTCGTGATCGACGTCTGCTTTGCGCTTCTTGAGGGCCTCGAAATCCCCCTTATAACGATCTCTCTCCTCCTGCACCTTTTGAAGCGCATTCCGTGCCGTCTCGGAGCTGTCCTTATACAGGTCGTGGCTCACTTGCAGTAGGTTGTTATCCGCAAGGTGACCATCGATCTCTCCATGAAGCTTGTTATTGTCCTCTTTGAGCTTGAGAACACTGTCACAGGCATCCTTTAGCTGCCGCTGCAGCTGCAGGCATTTCTGGCACTCGTCTGGTTGCTTCGGCTGCTTGTCATGGAGGGCTTGGAGCTTGGCGTACCGATTATCCGCATCACGTCTCTGCTCATCGGCCTTATCCTGGGCTTCTCGGTACAGCCCGCTGATCTTTTTGTTCGTGTCGAGAAGTCTATCATAGTCTTCAGCATACTGATCAGCTTTCTTATTTGCCTCATCTAGTTGCCCCTGAAGGACCGAGTTTTGGAGGCTGGCAGTTGCTCTGTCTGTGGAGTAGGTTTCAAATGCCTCCCCTGCTGCGGTGACCCTTGCCGACAGCGAATCACGTTTCTCTGCATTCTCCTTTTCACGGCTCCGCATCTCCTCGAGTCTATTTGACAAGGTTTGTTGTCGTGCCTGGAAGACGGATGCCATCTCTTCAACCTTCACCTTGGTGGATGCTCGGAGCTTCTTAACCCGGGACTGGAGTGTCTTGTTGTTAGTTGAGGCAGCTTCATGGGCTTTCTCAACAGCTTGGAGTCGACGCGTGAGGTAAGCAACCTGGTCCTCACCTTCCGCTTGATCTTCTTCATGGACGGTTTCAAGTTGCCCAGGAGAGGCTATGGTCTCATCAACCAACCGTCGTTCTAAGCTGGTAGCACCTCCGCTTGTGATAGATGATGGTGACTGAGTGGCGGAGTTCAACGGGTCAACATGCTCAGCCAAGATGTCGTCAAAAGGTTGAAAGACCGCATCTCTTGCCGCTCTTGCAGGAAGTCCACAGGTGTGGAATTTTGGCTGACTCCTCGCGATCTGGTGCGCTGAGCTATGGTGGTATATATGACCAACAATCTGTAATGAAGGATGCAGAGAACAGGTGATATATGCACAAATAAGCTTTAAAATGGCATCTAAGAGTAATTTTAACCAGAATTTCCTGTCCAATTAATTTATTTGGGTAAATTAATGACTGGATATACAATTTTATCATGCTTCCCAAATATTTAGACTATATAACTACCTATAAGTTTGCTTTTTGAGCCCCTATTTGAGGCATTTTGGATTCTGTTTAAATTTTCTGGTCTAATTTTAGGCTTGGTGTGCCGTTTAGTACCATTTTAGGACTAAAACTTAATACCAAACTATCCAGGTATCATTTTGGTACCTTTTCTTAAATATTTAGCCTTGGCGCACCATCATTTTTTCTCATTTTTTGGAAAAATGGGAAAAACTCCAAAATGCAACCTTTTTTTCAAAAGGACAGAAATGGCATATTTTGCTTAATAAATGTTGATTTTTGGATAGAAATCACTGGAACTAGATCAGAACTGATGGGAACTGTCCTAATTATTATATTTTGACCCTTAAAAGGTGGTGTAATTTAAGTGCAAAAATGGCCAATTTAAAAAAATCAAAATTTCATAAAATTTTGGGACGTAAATAAATTGTAAAATGGATAGCTCGAGGTAAAAAATTATGAAATTTCGGTATAGAAGGTATATTTGCCCTTTTGGGAGCAGAGCTAGATTCAATATACCAAGGCACAGAGGACCGAGGGCAGTAGTAGAGGAAATAATGATTTTGCACATTTGGCTCAAACTCACTCCAGATAGTCTCAAGAGTAGTTAGGATACTAGTACAAATGATTTTGAGGCCAAAAATGTATTTTCAATTAGCTATACAGGCATCTCAAAAATGGACATTTAGGCCCATTTGACAAAATGGGGGTCAATTCACTCCATAAATGGACAATCTTTAAACATTTATTGCTC
>LR140209.1:0-18533 GCA_900659605.1 Tisbe holothuriae | reverse complement strand
AAAAAGCGAAGGCATTTTCCCGTTTCGTATTCTCTCGGCCTTCCATGGATACGATAATAAAATGGCACTGGGTGTGTCTACTCTGCCATGAAATGTGTATAGGGATGCCATTGGTTCAAATTATATTGAGGATGCAGATATTATTACCATGAGCTAATTTTCTCTATAAGCTACCATGAACTATTGATATTACTGTATGCATGTGGAGCTCTTAAAATAGCTGTGAATTAAAGAAAAAACCCTGAGAAAATATAACAATGAACCTTGAAATATTATATTTTTATCTGGCAGCCCTGATATGAGACGCCCTTTTCTTCGCCTTTGCATGACATTCTTGAAAACTATGCATAGCTGACTGTCCATTCATATCTTATTTAAACCCAAACAATCTAAAGTCAGATCATGCATTGCAATCCAATTAAGCAATTTTCGCCTTCTCCGCCCTATTTGCTATTCTGCGTAGAAATGCTTGTGCTCTCATGCCTAATTTTTTCAGCACGGTCAAGACTTTAGTGACGTACAAAACTTTTGCCATGTTTTTAAGAGCCTTAATTCTCTCTTCTTTAGAAAAGTGCTTTGAAAATGGCGAGACCGCTAGAAAGTTTCCTCTATACAAAAGGCCAGCAATATACACACAAAGCCTGGTGGTACATGATACATAACGCTATGAGGGGCGGCAGTATCCTCTTCTCCTAATAGGCCGCATGAGAGAAAACGCTCCATGCATAATAAAGTGGCACAAGACAGAATAATGGCCGCATGCCGAAGGAAGGAGCTCACTTGTCTAATGAACGAGAAGAAGGAGCCAACAACTTTTGATGAGGAACCATTTCAGGGTTAACAGCAGTCAGATTATGGCTTACTCAGTAAATCTGACAAGTATATGTGTGCATTTTCCCCATTACTCATCAGTAATAATAGTTATTGTTTGAAAGTATAACCAAATAATAAGTTAACGTGTCTAAGTATTTAAGTGCATGTTTATTATAACAGTTATTCACACATACTTTGAACATGAAAAAAAACAAGGAAGGGAAAACATTTCTGTCATCAAAATTTCAAGAGCTTCCCACAGCCTTTGTTCATTGTACACACACCCAATAATCACTATGTGGCGTAAGAATTTTAACAACAAACATTGTATACACACGCTTTTTAAGTCCCCCTAATTATTTCGTCAATAATTCATTAATAGACGCGTGCATGCTATAAGTATGTACGTTTAAAGACTACAGCATTATTGATCGTATTGAGCTGACAAGCAACTTAGAGAGTACATTTTATTCATTATCTGCAAATTGGTGCGAGATATTCGGGGAACTATTTTTACCCCGCTTGCCTTTTTACTCCTGAAATATTGTTTCCGTTTTTATACCTTTTTGTTCACCAATTTCTCTCCTCCTGTAGCTATAAATATTTGACGACTGAGAATAAAGGGCCAAGGGAATTTACTCAGCGAGGCTATTTTCGCACAACTTTGAAAGTTGTTTCACTGCTCGGCTATTTTTGGCATGTTTATTATGGACTCTGAAATTGACACAAGAATCTGGATAAGCTTGTTCTTTATCCCTTAGAGAGCAAGCTTGCACATTGACAGAATACCTACAGACAACAGGGTGACCGCCATAGATGAACACGGACCAAAGTCTTAGGGGTCCTCTTTTCCCAAAAAACCAAGGGGTCACCCAAAATTAAGTCAACAAAAAATGTAAAATGGAGTGGGTACTAAGTATCTTGCTTTCCCCCCAACCCCCATTCCCTTGCTCATGTATGGTGACCACATTTAACAACTAATTTCTAAACAAACTGTTTTAGCAGCACAGATAGAGCGTCAAACTTCAAATATGTATGTACAAGACAGCAGCCAGTGTTTGCAGTTTTAAAATATATTCAAAACATGTTTACTCAACGCCGTGCCATTTCGCACTGCTTGTAATCTTGGCAGGGGATCGTAAAACTTTCTTTATTCCTCGGAGGGAGGAGAATATGAATTCAGAGTTGATGCAAAGAAGGACTCGCTGTGTACTTATCTACTTAGTTTTGCATTTATGTCTGTCGGTATGTTGCCAGTTTGTCAACTTTAGACGACATCATCCATAGGCATTCTCTCTCTAGGCAGAGAGTATTTTAGTGATCACTAGTAACAGTATAATTTAGTTAATATCAGTACTCAATTTGAATGTAGCTTAAGGTTAACCTTAGAAAAAAAATTCATTTTGCAATATCAAACTTATGCCAGCTTTTCATTGCTCTCTTTTCTCTACCCCCATTCCAGTTCATTGCAAAAGTAAAATTTTAAAAGCTGGAGAATTCTTGAGAAAGAATCTACATATTCAACAAGAAAATGGTATTTTCTCTAATAACATAAATGCCTCGTTAATCTCTTTATGCACAGTGGTTCTGAACTAATTTGACATAAAAGAAGCCTTTGTTTCCATTTGAACCCACTGTTCAAGTTCAAGCTCGTTTAAAAGCAACATCTGCAAAGCAATTCTCCTGAATTCACATGTCAGTTCTTAATCGAAAATGACATTTGTATGGTAACATAGTAGAACATTTCTCTGCTACTGCCAAAAGAGGCTTTTCAATCGCCTCTGAATGCACTTGGTATGTAGAACAAGGAAAGTCCATTTGGGGGTCAAATGTATGTGTATTCCTTCTCGGCATGCTATTTATACACATCGAATTGGGAAACGGAGGCCATGATGCTTAAATGATAGGGTTATTGTATAAATGGAAGTTAACAAATGCGGGAAAACTGCTTTATATCAGACATTCTGGAATATGTTAGCAAGGAAAGTACAATTTCCGCCAAGATTAACTTTGGTAAAGTGAATACGATTGAGTAAATACTGTAATAGCTTTATAATCTTCGAAAGTACTATCGATGTTTTCCTTGATTCCGTTGTATTGCAGCTGTCATAATGTGAGGAGCATCCTTTTAAGTGCTTCCAAGATACGATCTACAGTACAATCAATGTGAGCAGCTTTGATCTTGGATGGAGGCAATCAACGCTGTGCAGAGTACGGGACATTTTAATAGTTACATGTTAACGATATAAATATACAAAAGAGTGTATAATATTAGAGTTCCTCCTTATAATCTGCTTGTTTCTTTTGGCATTTCCACCATGAGCAAAAATAGTGATATAACGCGCGGATCCTAAAATCCCCTTAACACCATCTATCCATTCTTGTTAGCGTTAATTGGGTTAGATCTTCTCCCAAGAAGAGAACCAACGAAAAGGAACTCGTTTTTACCATTCGATATACACAACAAAATAAAAGCCTTTCGCACTTTCTCTTCTATTATATCACATGTTCAATCCATATCCGGCAATAACGCTGACTAAATTCTTTTTAAGGAGACCTTTCGCGCGTACAACTCTTGTTCCGTAATGTCGTTTGATGACGTCAGAATACAAGATGCCTTTTTCGTCATAGAGGGCTTGTTTGGGTGTCAGAGATTGAGGTCGACATCGAGAGGCAAGTACAAGGAGGGGAGTATATATGACAATCTCTCATTTACCGTACTACTACTAGATTAGTTGTTTACTTTTACGCAAATAGTATGAATATAACAGTCTCAAGATAAGATTAGTAACTATCATTCTAGTGAAGAGCTTTCAAAAATGAAAGTTAAAGGAACCGTCAAATGCCCTTCACTTTTTAGAGTATTATGTAATCATCAAAAACTGATTGACATATCCGAGTAATAATAGAAAGAAAGAAGAGAACTATCGACATTTATGTTGCTAACAACATTATGAACTCGTGGCAAAGGCACCAACATTAATGTTCTCATTTTTATACTGCAGATCATTAATAACAAGTCCTATAATTTCGTATCATTAAAATGAGAACGATATTATTAGTGAATTTTTGCTCTCTCACACTGTATCAAAAATGAACCGCAAAAATGCAATTCGCCCGATAATAAGCGTATAATAAGGTCTCACTTTTTCCCCTTTCTCCGCCACAGAAAGCAGCTCATTAATGAGTTCACCGCTGCGGCTGTCAAAGCCAATTTAACCTTTTTTGTACTCTGCAATGAACATTAGAATTTCATTGGTCAGATTAATGCTTTACGCAACTGTATACTATGTCTTATATTACAGTTTTCCTGGATATAAAGTGTATTGACGATACTAAGCCTGGCGTTTAGTGTTGACATTTAATGCAGTAGTCTGATTAGAATTGGTCTCCCTCAATTAGTGTTCCAAGCGACATCATCAGAGATTAGGGATGAGATGATTCAGTTTTAATTTCGGTTTCCCTTTTATTGGACTGTAAGAATTAGCTTCATCTCTTCCAGAGGCAACAAAACTATCCTCATTATTCACGGCACGAATAGACAAATCAATATTAATGGAACTTTTCATTGTGAAAGTTATAGAAATTATTGTAATCTATTACAACAGGCTGTCACATGTCTCGGTATAAAATGTTGCGGCATTTATAACGAGAAAAGTTGATTTCCAATGTGTCGCATGAAGGGTATTACGGCACGTAAAAAGTACGTTTCCAATCAAATTACCCTCTTTGACATTTCAACAGTCATCAAATTTAAGATCAAGAGAGAGAAAAATAGTTTGAGCATGAGTGCACTTTATTCGCATATTTTTCTCAGCAGTTCCGCTGAAAAAAGTCATATTTTCGTAGTTTGAAGCTGGGTGCTTATTTTGTAGAAGGAAGCGCGTTTGCTTGCAAGATCAAAAGGTTTCCGATCTGCTGCTATCATCTTATTTCCGGAATATTCTAAACTTTATGCAAAAAAATCGGTCAGAAACTTTTAGAATATGTTTACTTTAAGGTACAAACTCTTAAAACACTGAGTGTATTTTCTCTCTGCGCTGTATTTACTCTTCCATTTCCCAAAGCGAGCTGAAACGCAATACCTACTTCCAATATTTGAGGTCTATTTGTTTATCCCGAGGCTTCTTCTTTTCTTTCCTCTCTTCAGACTCAATCAAAGCTGAGGCATTCCTGACATTCCATATTTAAGGCTGAGGGAATGCCAGTGGCAGAAGTGCAATGAAGGCAGGTATAAAATGTGGTAACAGTGGGATTTAATTGGATGCAAATGTAGACATGATTTTTGCTACTATCTGAGGCAATTTATATTTTATTTATTGTTTTTGCTCGTTTAAATCAACTGTGACCAGAGCTCGTTTTACCCAGCTTTAGATTTTATAGCGTCGCAGTTTATTGACCAAAGAGTCATTAAAAGGTATAAAAGTGGGGACACTAAATGTTTTTTCTTCTCCTTAAGTAGGTTGTTTTTCTTGCCGGCCTTCTTATTTCTATGAGCCAATTTGCGTGACTTAGCCGACAGTTTCAACCAAGAAAACTTTTTTGGCGTGGATAATATTTTCGCGGACAAACAATATTTTCTTCAAATAACATCAGTGACAATAAATTTACTCCTAAATACCTAAAATATATATATTTAAAAAACATATGATCACTTTCAACCAATGTGAGACCTATAAAATGGCAGTATTATAATAAAAGGCCCTACTGCCATTTCCACTTTTCGCAATACCGTGGTAACTTTTCCTTCTCTCCAACTTTTAGTGTTTGCAAAATTCATGACAGCGCGAAAATAGTGATTATAATGGATCTTCTTTTTCCCGTCTCTCCCGAAAAGGGCGTGATAGCAGCGAGAAAAGTAGCTGAAAATGGGAAAAAGTCAAACTCGTCTTTCACGAAATAATATTTTTCGGTGAAAACGGCGTTTTCTCATTTCCTGCGCATTCAGTCTGATTATCTGTTATATTTTTATACCGCATTGAAAGTAGCAATTGGAAAAGAAATCATTATGAAGCACCTGCTGTGTATTGTAAATAGACAATAATTCAGAAAACAGCTGGAGAGATTTATGTATAGAATAACTTATAATTAGCATTAGTTTTGTTATCAAAGGTAACATTATTGTATAATTTTAATTTTTAATTTTAATCATATTTCCATGGAAACAATCAACATTCTTTTCTTAATTGATCCTTACATAGCCTAATTAAAACATAGAATATAATGAAGGCTTTAAAACATAAACTTGTTATTTAAGGTCCTCTCCTAAATATTTTATAAATAAAAGTGCCTCTTATGACCTGGAGGAACTAATGCGAAATTAAGTAGTTTTAATGAATTATTAAGGTATGTCACCGAGAGTTCTCTTTCAGCAGTAGTTATTGTTATACATTATTTCCCATCGTAATGCACATTCACTTATTGAATGTCCTCTGAAAGTGTTGTTTGAGCCACTTTCACGGCTGTGTAGCTGGTTCTCTCCGCTCTCAAGGGCTTACAGAGTTCGCTGTGCGCAATCCCATGAGACGACAACCGTGACTCGTCTTCGAAAAAGTCCCCTTTTCTAAAGTCTGCTATTTGTACTGCACTAAAGTGAATATTATAAGCAAAAAATGCAAAAATATATCCTAAATATTGAGCAAACTAAAGTATCGTTTAGTCACAATTACAATTTTATGTCCAAACAAGTAATAACAAGATATATAATATTCTTTAAAACGTCTCTTGTCTTCACCTTCTTAAAAGGAAAATATGTCCAAACCTCTGAGGACTCTGTTATATTTGCTTTCAGGAAAGAGAATATTCTGTCCATTCATGACGAGATACAAATCATGACCTTACGTACAAATTATAGACCTTTCTTCCGCCAATACCTTCAGTACAGTCTATTTTTGGTAACATGAATGCGTGATTAGGAAGCAGCTGACAATGGTACTATACTGGAAATTGTATGTCAAAATATGATACTAATTTGGAAAAGCTTAATCTAAGACCACTTAATACAATGTATGTATTTACAAGACATCACCAAATATATGTCTGAAGCCAATGTTATCTGACGTCAGAACTCAGAACTCTGTCGGTATAATCTGTGGATAACCAAAACAGAAGGCTCATATTTCTCCCTTGCTTCCAGAGCATTTTTCAATGGCCCTGTAAACACTTCAGGTAACGGAAATAAATATTATTTGGCCCAGGAGAGAAGAGAAGGAGAAAATATTGCCTGCAAATATTGGACAAGTAGATTGTTCTTGCCCACACCAGTTTCAGTTTTCTGCACTCGAGGAAAATTTGATGTGCAGTTACCGCGAGAGTGAAGCAAGACGGATTAAATGCACGGCAAAAAGAGAGGAACAACGACATGCTGTCTCTATTGAGAGAGATGTATCTGCACATAACATGTAACAAATGTCTAAATGTCCTTCTTCTGCCTCATTTAATCCCTGGAGGGGGATAAAGAGATGCCAATATTCAAGAGAGCGGAGGAAGAAAATAAGATATAAACGGCTTTCGTTCTGCTGCTCTTTGTTTTCATGGTCGTATGCACAAGAGTACAACAGCAACTTCGATCTACTTTTCCAGTGGTTGGAAAAAAAACTGGGCTACATGGAATTTGTAGTACATGGATGTATTCAATCGAATAATCATCTAAAACTGTAGACAAATGCTTGGTATTGTTGTACTCTAAAATTGCCCTAATTTAGAATGTACCACATACAGGGAGACTTGTACTCATCTATGTCCATCTTTCTGCTTCTTAGCAATAGAACCCGCAAGCATTTACAAAAGAGAACGAGCTGCAATCTTCTACAAATTGCTTTAGGCTGGAGGTTTTGTTGCAATGCAAGAGACGAAAAACGAATGGAAACCACTTTTTCCAATAAACTTAGTCTCATTTCATCCTTGTACTGTGTCTTACTAATGAAGGTTAAAAATAAGTGGTTGGGTTTTCCGTGTTAAGCTCATCACGCAGCGCTGTGAAGCATTATTATGATGGTTCTTGGAGCGTTTAATTAGCTTCATTCTCCCTTAAATGTCCATATTCTACAACAGTACATATTTGTTTGTTTGTTAGTCTTACAACTCTCTTGTAAAGATATGAGGAGGACGCAAGTTTTGGGTGGACGTCACAAAAAGTTTCTGACAAGACTGGGGCAAGAGGAAGTGCCCAACCAGACAAAACTTGATGCGATAATTGTATGGCTGGGATATTTAGAGTGTTGAGAGACATTATTAAGATGATTCTCTAAACCTGCATTCATATGCATGGTACACCAAAATATATAAAATTATAGATCTATCAGGTATTATCCCTAGATAACAAGGGCACTTGATAATGATTAATCCGTACATGTCACTTTTGCCAAAATATCCCCGCATAGCATGAGCTTTGGAATATTAATAATAATGCTTTTCTGCAGTCACTTTATAATCCTTGACATGTAACGAATTTAATAGAAATCGTCCTTTGTAACTCTCTGAAGACTGCAGACATGAAATGGTTCCCTTGGCCATTCTTTTGATAAGCAAAAAGTTCATAAACAAGGAAAAACCATCAACACCACACAAGAGACAACTTTAAATGGAGAAGACAGGACAACAGTTATTCAATTAATGCCCACCCAAGGAAACTTTTTGTAGCGATGTCAACACCCGGCCAACCATAAACGATATTAGTCCTAAATTTATATATTATTCACAGAACACGACTCCAAGTTTTCTATAGAAAGGTACGTATATGTAAATGCTTGAATAATGGGCTTGAGTGTGATATATATTTTGTAGGGCCCTTGGGCAGTTTAATAGAGTACTTTGAAGCCCCTTTTCCTCGTCTACTCCACACAAAAGAAGCCACAAGGTGTTGGATTTTCTTTATATTCCGACATTTGTATATAAAAGAAGACGTCAGCTGGCTTGGAAAGTTTTCTTCCCTCAGCAATATATGACTTTCTTAGCCTCGCTCAATCCACTCGTTTCTACTTTTCTTCCCTTCTTCCCATGGACGAGGGAAAGAAAGAAAGAAAGAAAGAAAGGCCCAATTTTGTAAAAAGCCTGCTCTGCTATTAAAGAAGACCTCTGCTTGGCCTTTGCCTCAATAGTGAAGGCGAGTGTATTACCATTTAATACGAAATATAACATAGAGCTGTTAGCAATTAAATAGCTAATAACACAAACAGAAAGCATTAAAGTTAGTAAAACCTTTGATAACTGTTGTATTCAAACAATTATGCAACTTAAAGTTCAAAATTAACATGAAGTTAAAGAGTCAGTTAATGTGTATAACATTTGCCACTTGGAGCCCTCGATATCTTCAAAGCAACAAAGAAACTGCCGACGTGTGTATTCGTCTATCTAGTCACAAAGCTGCTTTATACTTGTATTTAGAGGCTGTTTAGAGGACGTAATAAGAATTTGAAAAGAACTTTACTTTCAGAAAAGTGTCAACAATGGAAAGTTTCTTTGAATTTGATTGCAAACTTCATCTCATTCTGTTTAAATCACATATCTAGGCCTTGGACTCGAGGGATTCCGGAGAAAATATCACAAATGACTTTGAAGGTATGATCTCATCATCTTTATTTGAAGTCTTTCCAATTCCCCTCTGGCGGCATTTTTATTCCTCCTCAGCCGTCAATCAATGGCGTATTTGAAGGAGAAAAACTTTCGTGCTTTCACCTAGATTTTTCATGTGGCCATATTGACAGATTGTCGGCTCTGTATCTTTAATCCTGATTACAGAGCTCACGTGAAGAAAGTCAGATATTTGACTCTTACTCATGTTTTCACGGACGTGTGTAATAAACGAATTGTTGTTGTTTGCCAGTGACAGTTTGTTAATAGTAAAATGTCAGATAGAAGGACAATAGAAGAAGACACCTTTACAAATGTATATTTAGATAACATGTGCGAGTGTAATCAAAAGAGTATATAATGCTGATGGCCTTGCAAGATGAGATTCAGCGCCTTGATTATGTTTGTAATTGCTATCAGATATACGAGACAGACGGACAGAGAACATCATCATTATTATCAGGGAGGCCACTTTACAAACAAGTATTTACTGTATATGCAGAGTTATATTCTTGAATTAAATGTCAACCCTACCTTGACCCGGTGGAGTTGATGCTATGGTTACTTCTGGCCTTGAGCGAATCCCCCCGGTTGACGACCTTCCGTCCGTTCATACTGAAATTCCTCAGCCGGTAGATATCCTCCGTATTCAACTCCATACTCCCGGGTAACGACGCGCCTCGAGATCGCCTTCGCGGCACACCGAGCATGTTGGAGCTGTCCCGGCGCGGTGACGTGCAGTTTGAGGTGCCGATCCGGGCGCCCCCAGCAGAGGGATAGCCCGCGCTGCGTGTCATCAGCACTCCCGTGTGCGACGACCTGCGATCCAGCACAGGCCGCGCGGCGAGCAGAGAGTTTGTCGCGGCGTTACGCGATGGGCTTTGCTTCTGTTGCTGTTGTTGGACTTTTTCCTGGACTCCGACGCAGACGCTGGCGCGACGGCTACCGGCGCGGCTGCCACCCTGTGCTGGGGACAGGGCCCCGGGGCTGGTGCTTCCCTGAGCCCCGTGACGGCGCCCTTGCTCAGCCCTTATGACTGGTCCGTTACCCTGGTGGTGGTGTCCGTTTACCCGTTGCTGCTCTTCCATCTCTAGCGGGAAGTTTGAATAGGAGCTTGCATTCGATATCCCCGACTGCGCCCCGAACGAAGCCTTGCTCGGCCTCCGCGACGAGTCAGAGTCGGACGGCACCTCGATATTCACCTCAGGCGGGTTCGGCAACATGGTCATCTGGGAGGAGGACGCGATGTGCTGAGACTTGTAGACGAACTCATCAAACTGGTCGCGGTGCACGACTGGAGGCGGCGGAGGCTGCTGGTGAAAGCTGGGCTGGGCTGAGGGGTCGAACTGGTGCATGGTGGATGAGCGGCGCCGCTTGTCGTACGCGTCCTGGGGAGGGAGCATGACCTCGGGCGGGCCGGACGGCCACATGTTGTGAGGGAGGGGCGCGGCGGGGTTCCAGGGGGAGTGTCCGGGGGAGTAGCACGGGGAGTAGTCTGGAGGGGAGTCGAGCCCGTCATCGCGGGCCAGCGGATGGTTCATCATCTTTGGCCTCTGCTTCTTCCGACCTTTCTTATCCTCCTTATTCTCCTCTTCGTCGTCCTTGTTATTCTGACTGTCCTCGTCCTCCTCGTCGTCCGCGTCCGGCGACGCGAGCTTGATATTCACGGGCGGCACGGGTAGGAACTTGTCACTCTCGAAAACGTCGATCTTCGGCTCTTGGCGATTCCTGTTCCTCGGATATCTGAACGATCCTCCCTTCCTTGCGGGACTGAGACTTGCAATCTGATGGTGTCGCCGTCGGTGCGAGGGCTGCTGGTACGACCCGCGGCGGAAGAGCTTCTGCTCTGCTGTGTCGGCGTCGTCGTCTTTCACTTTGCTCTTCTCATGAGAAGGTGGGAAGGCGAAGACTGCGGACGCGCGCCGGCGCCGGCTGCTCTCTTGGGACTGCAGCGTGGGGCTGTCGCCGACGAGCGCACGGGCGGATGAAGGCGGTGTCATGACTGAAAGAGAGAAGGAGAAGACGTAATATTGGATCCGGTAGAATGGCGTATTTTCGACGTTTAAATCCGATATGTACGTTTATTATTGGATGCTAAATGTGACATTGACACCGGGGAGGTTGTTATGTAAGAAGAAAATTTTATGCACTTTCTGCTAGTCGAGAATAGATTCTGATTAAGCTGGAAACTTCTTAAGGCCTCAAAACAATCAAATATAGTTATATAATGTCAAATATTAGTCTTTTAATAAAATGTGATACTTTTATTGTAAAACATGTAAGCTAAATAGGATCTTGGCCCATTATATACAAAAATGTAGGATTTTAATTGGTCTCTTTGTCTTAAATTCATGCGTAGTACCCACAAAAGAGAATTTGTCCATTTGATATTTCATGCAATAAATATCGCTGAACAAAATTTGATAAAGGACTTTTTGCTCCCAAGAAGTTATCCAACATTCCCAAGGTAAAATATTGACTAACCCTGTGACTTCCCTAATATATTTTGCGCAAGCTAATGGTTCAAACTGCAGTTTTATCTTGACTTGAATTATGCAATTTTATAGTTTTGAATCCCGCTTATAAAATTATTTCTTTATTTGCACATGTTGACGATAAATACGTTTTTAACATAGAAACCTGTAAATAATTAACATGAAGTTGAGTCATGTTAAAACCTTAGAAATGTCAAATAATTGCAAACGTTTAAATTATGTCATGTGCTAAAATATGTGTCCTCTAAATTCTGGTTTGACATATAGTTAATGCATTTTGCACATAATATACCTTAACTCTTCGTTAAGTAATAACCCTTCAAGGTTTAATATCAAGAAAAAAGTAAGTAGATTGAAATATGATCCTTTGAAGTTAGACATTTATTGTTGTTTGCCCTCCAATTCTTTTTCATCTTCTCAGGTACTTGAAATATTCTCTTGGGATATATTTGAGAGTTGAGACAATCAAGTGCTTGATATTTGCAAGAATATCATGAAGCTGGATTCTTTAACTCTAAAGCTTTAGTAAAAAATATTGAAATGAAGGATTTTTGTTCTTTTACCATAAATTACGTATTATATCTGTCAATGCATTTAATTTAAGATATTCAATCTAATATAGATTTCAGAACGGGACAGCCGACTTAAATAGGTTACGAACTATTACTGACTATTATATAGGGACGATTTGAGTTTAGCTTCATGTTCTTTATTGTTCACAACGATTCCATTGTGGAATTTGATCAGTGACGCCTCTGAAAATAGATATTCCGCAAATGGCATTGAATGGTTTAAAATGTCAATTAGCTGGAGATGAATTGTTGAAAAATGTTCAATGAAGGATGTTTCTAAAAAAAATTAAGTTCAATATTCTTTTTTGTTAAATCAGTAGTTGATACAGAACGTTTAATGCGTATTAAAGGCAAGTAATATGCCATAAAACCATGCAGATCTATTTTTGTTCGCAGTAGAAAGTGTACTTTGCTGCGAGATAACCTTCATTGGTAATTGCTGGAAGGTAACCTCAATAACTCTTCGCTGAATAAATACTCGTCGCGAGCTCTACAACGAAAACATTCATTTGACAGATCCGACCAAATATGAAGTACTTGGTGTCAAGATAAACTGATATCGTTAGTGCACCAGCCTCTGTTTGGTTGGCTTATATCCAATCTAAGAAAGCATGCTACTTGCATTCGGGAGTTAATTACTTTCCAAAGAAGATGAAATGTTATTTTCGGCATGGCTTATCATTTCTCAAGATCAATCGTTTCTAAAAATAATAGTTATTCACAAATATGCCTTTCTTACTTCTTCCTCCTTTTGAACTCCTACGCGGGATCCAGAAACGTCACTAGCTTTTGTACAGTACAGGCTGTACAGTTGCAGAATCACATATGCGCAGAATATGCATAAAAGCAGTTTCAAGTTATGTTTCGATAATGTTCTAAGAGTAACATTAAAAAATATCAAGATGAATTTTCATCCTCAGACCATACATGCAAACATACGAAATTGGAGCAAATTAAAGGGCTATAATTTAATCAGAAAATAAAATGACATGCTATATCCCATGTCAAAAGTTACGAGTATACTATATGTAGATCCCGTATCAAGGAGTTTACATATATCTCCATATATCTCCTTGTCCCGTATATTATCTTTCACTTGGCCTCCATCTCCCTTTATGGCATTACTGACATTTTCACGCTCAGCTGAGAGTATAAATTGCATCTGTGTGTGATTTCGTAAACAACTGTTAAGCAGCCGAAAGGGGATGGAATTTCTTATCGCTACAAATATGTATATGATATATTGTAATGTAAGATTAAAACCTATTGCAATAAAATTAGTGTGTCTCTCATAGAGAAAATATGTTACCGCCTTAATTGTGCCTTGTACATCATACGCATTAATTTGCCAACCTCTTTTATGCCATATTTAACTTCATACCCAATGAAAGTAAGTACAGAGAAAAGTACAAAGAGTAGATATATATGGGCCAAGAAAGCCTTTTCTCTCATTTCCCATGGCACCAAAGTCCTATATTTGAGTGTGCCAGGGCATATGAAAAGAGTAGAAAAGTCGACACGACACAAACGAATTCAGGAACTTAACTTCGAACATCGATAGTTGTGGGAAGATCGAAAGAGGCAAAAAGGGATTGGGGAAAAAGGAACAAATGACAAGAAACATATTAGAATGCTTAAACTTCTATACGTTACAGTGGAATCTTAGTCTTTTGCATGTGTTAGATTATTACCAATATGCCTAAGTTGCAATGTTTAGACAGTTTGAAATTTTCTTTTATTTCCCATACTTCCCATGAGAGGAGAGGAGATGGAAACGGCCTCAGCCCATCCGGAGCAGGAAAACCCGAAGCCATTGGCATTTCCTGCTTCTGCTCCTGGCTTGCTTGCTTGCCCATCTCTATCTCTTTAAAGCCCTTCTTCCCTTCTTCTCTTTGCTGCTTCCTATGAAAGCACAGTGGGTTTTATTCTTTTTAGAGTTTAGCATTATTTTTAGTAACTCAAGTAAAATTAAATTTAATACAATCGTCATTTATTTGCCAATTTTAGTATCCATAGTGCACAGGAAGCTTTCCAGCACTCATGCACAGAAGGTAACAAACTTTTTCTCCCCCAAAGATGGAATCACCCGCTGCAGAGTACATTTATTCACTCACCCCATTGGCTTTTAGGGACTGTAACAAGAATGCACTTGCTTTTAGTAATTTTAATGTAATCTTAATGGGGCTGCAATCTCTGTAGCAGCGTTATGGTATCATTTAAAAAGCTCATGGTTATTAGATATTGGCAGATTCAGATTCACCCGTGCATATCTGCTGTGTGTTGTGTGCGTTCATGGAATACAAATTATATGCGTGAATTAGGCTCTATCATGCGTAGATAAACTACATGTATATCGAATTTGGGGCACAATATTGGCGATATGTAACTCCTGGTGTAACAGTAAATTGTCTTTCTCTGCACTCCAAAACGAACAAATGAACTTGCGTCTCCTCGTTTTTTTGCCACCATGAGAAAAATGGGAATGTCAATAGTAGTCTTGCTTCAGACTTGGTTGAAAAAAAGAGTTTAAACGCTGTTGAGCTAAGAGAGTAAAAAGGATTTCTTTGTAAAGAGAGTGTAAAAAAGACGAGAAAAGATTTTTGCCAAAGCTCTAAAAGACAAAGGACGGCCAAAAGTTGGCGCTCTTTTTTATTTTTCTTATCCCGACTAAACATAAACAGTATTAACGCTATTACAACAAAATATTTATCTGGTTGGGTCTGTATATACTCTCCTATTCTTTTCGTGCATTGCACCGGAAAGTAGACTGAGACGAGAAAAGAGCATTTTTAATTCGCCTCCTTATTATTTCAGAGATTCTGAGTGGTAGAGTTAAAAAGTCTAAAGAGTGCGGAATCTCAAAGGAATTAAACTCGTAAGGATTAACTCCAGTTTTTAGTACTTTATAAACCCTAAATGTCGTGGTAAAAACTCCGTCAATGCATCCTTTACCCTCTATATCTATGATTCTGACATACACTGATTTTCATGGTTACACCGTCTTCCGCCTACAGCATGTATTTTGAAATGAGATACCCGTATCCTTGCCATAATCACAAATTATAACCAATATAGGGAAATAAGGGAATACTCTTCATCCTGAGATGCCTATTCTAATCAACTCACATTACCCGAGGAAATGAAATTTTCCTCAAAAGAAGCGACTCTGTCAAGTTAGACGAAACCCCG
Source organism: Tisbe holothuriae (assembly GCA_900659605.1). NCBI lineage: Eukaryota > Metazoa > Arthropoda > Copepoda > Harpacticoida > Tisbidae > Tisbe > Tisbe holothuriae. The sequence goes on along the minus strand of LR140209.1, from coordinate 2,893 downwards.
ATTTCCTTATCACGCAACCTCTCTGGCCTTTGCATATGAATCTCCAAGGTCAGCAAGTGCAAGCTAAGATCCGAATGTGTTCATTTTTTACAACAGTTTTGTAGTAGGCTTCAGAAATCACCACATGCAATAAATATATTTTCGCAGAAACCTCTCAGAGCAGCTGTTACATGCCATGTTTACATGCCATTCACAATCAATCCTGTCTGACGCAAATTTCCCAGCCATTAACAAAGCCTGATTGATATATTTTTCTGGGTCACATACCTGCACTTGATACTTTAATCATGTACGTTGATCTGAAGAAAACGAACGTCTGTGAAAACGAAAAAAGGGGACCTGAGTATAAGTATAAAGCATCTATTTAAGCTTGGGATTCGTAGGGAAACATGCCCTATTCCATTTCTTGACACAAAGCCTTTTTGTCTCTCTTTCTCCCCCTCTCTAGTTATTTCCCTTGGGACGGTTGGCAACAGTGTGGCAACTAGGCAAGCAATTCGTTGTTAGAAGGCTGAATTTGGTGTCTTGATTGACAGCTGAGCGGAATGCGAAATTTGGGAAGGGAAAAAGGAGGTTTTCTAAGAATGACTACCGACCATTACAGGCATTCGTTCACGTTAACTTACTCAAACAAGGTAATTAACATACTTTTCACCTACTTGCTCTTTAACAGGAAATTTATACGGCATGAAGCTACCGGTTTTTGATAATATTAATTATATCGTGCATGTAAAAGAAACTTATTTATGTATCAGTTAATCCACTTTCAAAACACTTTACAGCATATAAATGTACTCGTACGTACGTACGTATATTCGGGGGAAAATATTTCAAAGTTTTTCTCTCCATTTTTTCCTCATTTTTTCGAAACTCCTAACACACCCTCACTAGACAACATAACGTAACCTGATCTGGGCTCCACATTCAATCAGTGTCTGTAGGAAACACCATTATACATTCAGTAAGATACACACAGCCAATGACATGTAAGGATAACAATATACATCGGTGGAATGACAGGGAAAACGGAGGCACGTTTTGTTCACCTTTGATCACCTAGTCTGCTTGTTATATGCTTTATCTTCAGAAAAGCCGGGAAAATGTATAAACGTTAGGCAGGCTAAAAAATGAAGGGGAATGCAAGGCATGCCATTTTTGGAGGAATTGAAGGCAAGTTTGGATATGAATTTGTAGCTTCGAAAAATAAATTTGTTGGATTGCTACCTTATCTAAGCAGTGTATTACAAACATATTTTATGTACAAATTTCAAATATAAAACTCTGCGATGGGCCTGACGTTTGGGGCGAAAGCAAATGCATTTCCCACTAGCTCTCTTTCTTCAGTTTCTTGGGCCTACTCGGTCTAGTGATCAGTCACTCAGTTCACTTCTTTTAACAGTGCAAAAGTTCAAAGTGATTTACGCAGTAACTTCGAATTTTGGGGGAAACGAGAGAAAGTTATCTATTCCGGATATATGTAGAACTAGTTTAATAGCATTATTAAGGTTCCGTCCTAAAAAATTATAAAACGTACATAGAAAGTCATATAGTGTAACTCGAGCCTGTTTGCACAAATCAAATCAAGTCTTTAGCTCCGGCTCCATTCATCACTTTGGGGCCCAGCCCTCAGTAGAGATTTCTTCTCAGCTCTATCCTGGCTGTCATTCTTCCTCTCTTGACATAGAAAACCGCTCAGCACATATTTCAATGTCTCACCCACTCGCTCACGCATGTCAACTGTCTTACATTGCTCAATCCATAACATTGTTTCGGGGGAGCTGATGGCCTTGTTGAGTTTATCTTTTTCTCGGGCTCAGGGGTTAGGGTTTGCAACCACTTCGGGTGACTTAAATGCCTATTTACCTCAATATATAGTTGTGCCAACATTCTACGTTACGTATCATGTGACCAACAAACCGAGAAACCCTTTTGACGACATAATCCGCATCTCACTTCCATAGAAAACTCGGCATGCCTATGTCAGTATTCAAGCGACTGTCAAGTGTAAAAGTGTCTTTAACACCAAGAAATCCTTTTTTTCCTTTGACATCTCCAAACGATGCTGTTGACAGGACAAGGAATGCTTTCGAAAATTGCCTCCCTCTCTCTCTCTCTCTCTCTCTCTCTCTCTCTCTCTCTTTCTCCACGATTGGTGTCAATAGCATCGATTGCACTTCTTCTAGGATTCGTCAATGTGTTTGTGTGTCGGATTTTCTTTGTATTGTGTATTGGTTTGGGTGCAATGGCATTTAGGGCATTAGTGAGCCATTACCATTAATTGCATAAGCGAAACTAATAGACTTTTCATTCATGCACAATATATACAATAAACGACGCATAAATCATATGTGTCAAATTAAACCCAAAAGTTTCCATTTCGTTTAATGCTCATATCACACTTCTTTGTTCTTGTTCGTTGATGACCGAATTTGGTGGAAGCAAGGTACGCCAGGACAACTGCCAAGCAGAACTCTGGCCGTCCTTCATTTTCTACTTCTCATACGAAGATTGTACTGCACAAAAAGATGAAAGCATGCAATTAACAGGGTTGTGAGACGTTCGAGTAGTATGATTAAGCAGCAAATTTGTCCAAAAGTCAGAAAGTCAAGGAAATGTAATTAATAAGTAGGGGCTTTAGATTCATATCGACTTCCGAGGGGAAAAGTAGTTGCTTAATGAAATCGATAAATTCACAATATTATCGGAGATTCTACTTCCTTTACAACGATCTAAATTAGATTACAGTGGATAGAAGACCTTTTGCAAAAAGATTGTTAATGCCCTTGAAGGAGACTCCACTGATCTCTAAGACACACTCCCTTCTTAATATGTCTATGGGTCCTTAATCTCTCCTTCTGAATGTTGGCTGAGATCCGACTGTGGTCTGGAGAAA
>LR140208.1:0-18586 GCA_900659605.1 Tisbe holothuriae | reverse complement strand
ATTACTATTTTAGTTGCCTTTCACAAATTTGCATGTTAAACAAGGACAATTTACTTGAATTTAGTATTATATATGTAATATAATATTACCAGTCCAGCATTAAAAGGCTGGTGTTAACAAAATTAATTATAATACATGTGAATCAGATGATACACAATTTTAGAAAAAATAGATGCATTCAGCTCAGCAGTAGTTTAGACAACAACTGATTGTGTGAATATCCAATTTATATATTAAACTGTAATGTACAGCATTAAAAAAGTAAATGAGTATACCTGTTTTAGAGTTGGATCAAAGATTGTGGTTCTAACGGCATATATACAAGTCATGCACCTTCCTAAGTCCTAACAGCCTGACTGTTCTGAGATTTTTGCACAAATAATATTATAATTATAATATTTTTTTTGTACAAGGACAGCTGCATCGACACAATGCAATACATTTTTATCTCCACAAATCAAGAACAAAAGGACTTCGAAACTCATTTCTTTGGTCACAATTTAATAATTTGAGCCGAGAAAAAACATGGCTGATTTACTGTTGACTACTAGATAGGAAACTGGCCAGAGGAGGAAATGTGTAACCATGCATTCCTTCTTAAGTATCACATTAAGTGTGTAAAGTGTGTACATGAAGAGAGTATCAAATTAAGTATGTACATAAAGATACAGCTTCCGAAGATCACATTAAGTTGTTCATAAAAAGAGAGCTTCTGAAATATCACATGAAGGGTGTACATAAAGAGAGATTCTGAAGTATCACATTAAGTAGTTCATAAAGAGAGAGATTCTGAACTTCTGAAGATTACATTAAGTTGTTCATAAAAAGAGATCTTCTGAAATATCACATGCAGAGAGGGCCCTTGAAGTATCACATTAAGCTGTTCATAAGGAAAGAGCTTCAGAAGTATAACATTAAGTTGTTCATAAAGAGAGAGTTTCTTCAGTATCACATTAAGTTGTTCATAAGAAGAGAGCTTCAGATGTATCACATTATGTTGTTCTGCAGATTCTGCAGTTTCACACACATTAAGTTATTCATAAAAGAGAGCTTCTGAAATATCACATGACGAGGGTACATGAGGAGAGAGCACATTAAGTTGTTCATAAAAAGCGAGCTTCTGCTGAAGTATCACATTAAGGGTATTCATAAAAGGGCTTCTGAAGTTCGCATTAAGGATGTTCATGACAAGGCCAAGGGCACTTGAAGTAGCACATTAAAGGTGTTCATGAAAAAGGCATCTGAAGTATCAACTTAAGGGTGTTCATGAAAAGAGAGCTTCTGAGTAGCAGCATACAAGTATTATAAATTTATAATGCTCGCAATATATTAGCTTGCATTTTGACACTCGCAAGTTTATTAGCTCGCGTGTTGATACTCGCAACATTCTATGCTCGCGTTTTGACACTCGCGACCTAGCATTCGGACCATTGTAATAACTATCTCTTCTAGTTATATGTAGTAATTTCCAAACAATTATGCATATGATAGTCTGATTAAAGCTATTTATGAAATAATTAACAACACTGAAAAGCTGTTTTGGTGATGTTATATACAATATTTACACACTTTTATATTAGAGAATTACCTAATTTTGTTACCTTCAATTATAAGTTGATATACAGGCATACTCATTTTTAGGGCAATACACTGTAACACCTAAAAGGATTCACCTCTTCCAATCTTGCAATTTTTACCATTGTATTGCAGAGGGGATTCAAACCTGCAACCAACAGTTCAGATTAGAGCGGATGCTATCATAGGCCCCCTAATCAGGCCCCTAATTATAATTGAAACACAGTTTACTATTTAGGGCTTTGTCGATTGTTGAGCATTTAAACTAATTGAACAATTTAAAAACCTGCTCACTATTCAGTGACTTGCCTATTGTTGAGCAAATAAGCCAAGCAGAATGGAGGCAAAGAAAAAGCGCAAACTCCAGATTATTAGCATAAGTATATTAGCTTTACTTGGCGTCATCCTGCTCATTCTCATCATTGTCCTGGCAACTGGCAGTAGTGGTGGGTCTGGAAATGGTATGAACAGACTCATAGATTTGTTACAAAGAACAACTTGGGATTAAATTTTTAGCTTAGTGGGTAGAACATTCCAGAGTAGAGTAGGCAACTGATATTTATGTGGATCATGCAATAAATGCCCAAATTTTGACTATAAACTCTGTTCTCAGGAACAGCTGCCACTGACACTTGGTCAACCTGGGTATCTGACAAACCATGTGAACCTCCCTCATGCAACCAGCAATACTTCACGCGGTCCTGTCTGACATGTGATGAAGGCGCCTTTTCCAAGTATGACACTTGCTCAGGCAAGAATGGATGCCCCAATGATATAACAACTACTACCACTACGACTACAACTACAACAATAGCCTGGAACAGTTGGAATGAATGGGGCACTTGCGCCGAAGACAACCATTGTGATCAGGAGGCAGCAAAGGTTTCAAGGATGAGAACGTGCAGCAAGGACACAGGTTGTGCTGGGGACTCATATGAGATGCGGGCTTGTCCTTATACACTATGTAAGTATTACAAACATATATAATAATTTTGCTCATGTGCAGTTTTAACTTGTGACAGTTTTTTTATTGGTCTTAACCTCCTTTTTAACTATACCCTGGGTCAGAGACTACCCAATAGAGAGCTCTTTATTATGTAGTCTCTGCCTGGGCTTAATAATGGCTCTTATGTACAGCTCCAGAGTTGAAAGATATGTACAAGTCTTGTGGTAGTTAACTCATTGAATTTATTAGTTGATTTTGTATATGCATAGGTCTTTGGACAGCCTGGTCAATAATTGGACCATCTTCCTGCCCCAATTCCGAGAACACTGTGAGCAAAGAGCGTTGTCAGTATAAAGAGGGAACTAATGCAGAACTTTGCATTGGATACAAGGAGACTAACATTGTAGAGACATGTGGCGGTAAGTATTGTTTAGTATTTTCACACATAATAATACTGGGGCTAATTTGCTTATGACTCAATATCCCAGAAGTAAGTCAGATACAGGAGTAAATGAAAAATAAAAATGTTTCTAGATGAACCAACTACAACTGGAACCACTATTCAACAGACTGATCCCTCTACAATAATAACAGGTAATAGTCCATTCAATACTACAGAATCTGAGGAGACTACACCAATAGCTTCAGGGGGCAAGTGAAATGCAACATTACATTAAGTTTGTGATGAACGTAGCCTATATATACAATCACATTTTAGTTAGACAAGGAACAGGTTTACATGCTAAGATGTCCTGATTGCACCACCATAAAGAAAGTTACTGAGACCCTTAGTAGTAAAGAACTTCTATTGCTAACACCGTGGACACCAGAAATATACTTTACGCCAATCTGAATAGTTTTCATTATCTCTGTACTTACATATATATCCTGCAAGCAGATTGTCCTTCCGGCTACCAACAACTGGGCAATTCCTGCTATAAATACAATACAGTTGAGCTGAGCTGGAGTGATGCTCGATCTGCATGCCAGGCTGAAGGAGGAGACCTAATGTCCATTGGAACTACAGAGGAGAATGAACTAGTTAAAGGTTAGATACATTTACTCTCAAGGCTTATGCCCTTGGCTTTTGAGATTTATTAGAGAAGGAAATACTATTTAAGCAGTTATAAAGGAGCAGTTGAGTTCATTTGTTTTGATAAAGTTGAAAACTGATTTTTTTTTAGTTGACACACTTAACATGGTACAAAAAGACTCCTGGAAGTTTTTGGAGTATTGACTGCAATTATAAAGTTTAATGTCTCCCATATTCTAGATAAATCTGCGCAGTTATATGACATTTTGTTTGGCCTCAATGATATTGACTCTGAGGGTGCATTTGTGTTCTCAGATGGAACTCCGGTGACCCTGGATGGTTGGGCTCCAGGAGAGCCAAATAATTATGATGGGGATGAGGACTGTGCTGTATTCAATGTAAGTCTGTTCTTGAATTGATTGTAAAATGGACTAGTTGATTTACTATACTCATAATAATTACTACACTATACTATATAACTATACTATACTAATTAAGGACAGGCTCATGCAAAAAGCCAATATCCAATTTTAACTTGGAAACCCAAATCTAATAAACTGCCAGTAGGTGTCTAATGGAAGGTTTAGGAAGCACCAAAGTTGATTCATTATTTATAACATATTTACCGTTACCAAAAAGCTGTTCTGAAAGAGTACAAAATATGATTATACTTTTTATGAAGAAGAAAAACTAAATCAGTATTTAATTCCTCAAAATAAAACCGGACAATATGATATGATGGCTTTAAAATTGAAATCCAAACCTAAATGCCTCATCTGTGACTTAACAGGAAATGTTGATACATTTTTTTTTACATTTGTAGAGTTTCTACCAATCTTGGAATGATGTACCATGTACCATGACATACAGGTCCATGTGTGAAATACAACTTCCCACTGAAGGTACTGTTTAAAATATTGTTATACACATACTTTATAAGCACAAATTGTGGTTGTGAGTACTGCCAAAACTAAAATTAAATACAGGCAGTAATTAGAAGAAACTATTCAAGGAACCTCGTTAGATATAAATGAAGTCTTTCCCCGATTAATCATGCATAATATGTTATTCGAATATATAAACCACATACAACAAACAAAACCTCCAACTCCAACCATAGATCAGCAGGTCATTTAAATACAAATAAACTTGCTTCATACATGAAATAGAAAGTTTCCTTTACACGCATATTCCACTTCCTGCAGATTGTCCAACTGGCTATGAAATACTGGGAAATTCCTGCTATAAATCCAATACAATTGTGATGAGCTGGAGTGATGCTCGATCCGCATGCCAGGCTGAAGGAGGAGATCTAATGACTGTTGGAACCACAGAGGAGAACAATCTAATTAGAGGTTAGATATAATTAAAATCATATATATCATATATTAATATGGTGTTAATTTTACTGTAATATGATTTTTTGCAGTAAAGGGACTTATTATCTATAAGCAGACACTTTTCGCGATAATTGACCACACTACGAGGCACGTTCTGGTCAATATGCGAGTTTTGATATGTAACTCTTATATGGTTCAAGATGCTCATTTTTTAGTATCTATAAGCAGACATTTTTCGCAATTTTTACGAGGTGCTTTCTGGTCAAGATGGGAGTGATGATGTAACTCTTAGATGGTCCAAGATAATAAAATCAGTGGCATTTCTATGGCCCTTTTGTAGTTCAGAACCACTTACCACTTACCAGTCTTTCTTGGCATTTAAACATACTTTTGTTGACCCTCAAAACATTATTTTCTGTACCCCTATCATTAAGCTTAAAATAGGCAACTCAAAAACGCCGTTTTACACTTTAATTAGTTATAACCTATGTGACTAATATATAAAAAGCAGGGCAACAATGCCATTCCTCTCATTTTTTTTTAGAAAAATCATTGAACTCATATCACTTGTGGTTTGGCCTCAATGATATTGATTCTGAGGGAGAGTTTGTGTTCTCAGCTGGTACTCCGGTGACCCTGGACGGATGGGCTCCAGGGGAGCCAAATAATTATGATGGGGATGAGGACTGTACTCTGTTCAATGTGAGTAGATAAGTATTAGTTAACATAAAAGTATACTGTCCTATTTTTGTGGTGTGTACTACTACTACAATAAACCAAGGCGGTCAATTTAGAGGTGGTTGCTAACGGAGTCAAAATTGTCTACACGGATTGAAAAAGGGAGGAAGTTTGGATCTGTCTCATTCGCGATTTTGGTAGAAATTGGTGGAAAGGGAGGAAGAAGAAAACCACAGGGGAGCCCCAATGATAGATGCTTATATTTAATAAAAAAAGAGCTTGCAAATGAGTTCATGACTAATAAGCAAATGCTACCTATAATTATTAGGGGATCAATCAATCAGTAAAACACATAATACACTTTTTTGTATAATTTATGCAATATCAATAAAAATATGGTCTCTTCTCATTGCTATAAATCAGAACTGCCTCCCCTGAATTCTCCCTTCTTTGGCGACAAGAGAGCGCCAATTTGACGGGAAATTATTTCTCTCTTTTCGCGTATATGACAGAAAGGCCGTTCGACATGGGGTGCAATAGCCTGTGCCACTTAGTCTATATAGACTAAGTGGCACAGGCCGCCGTAGCCAAATACGCAAGGGTTAGTGCGTACGTGGGTTTTGCGAAGTAGGGAGCCTATTGTGAGGGATTACTTGGTATATACGTAATGCTTGCTGTAAAGTATGTTTTTATATTTTTAGGTTGATTCTCTAGCCTGGAACGATGATCACTGTAGCAAGCTGTTCGGGTCAATGTGTGAGATACAACTGTAAAGCACCGGTCATATTTAATAATACATCTTAAATTTTGCAAGTAATAGTTACGATCATTTCTCCGCTTGAGGGTGCTGCCAAAAAGCTGCTTAAATTTGACAAACTGTATATGTACCAATAGATGGCGCATTAGTAGCCACAGAGAAGAAAAATATGTTTTGCGGTAAATTGAGTGTTAAAATGCGTCATGTATGATTTAAATACTTGCAATAATGTTTAAATTAAACTCTAAGACCATAATAACCGCGCATGAGAGATAATTTATCAAGGCTAGCCAATGACCCCTGTATTAGAGGACACGGATCTTCCTTGGCGAAAAAAAATCAGAAGCATCTAAAGAGAAGAAGAAATTTCTCTAGCCCAAATATAACAAGTAGGGAGATCCCTAATAACAAGAAACATTTAATAAATTTTGTATCAAATGCATTTGGTACTGCAGTGCATAAAGCAAAGTTTACTGAGGTAAACTTTCAGTGGGACGCATAATATTTTTTGCGTATTTATGATATAATCAAAAACTATTTAAGCAAAAGGCAGACTAAACAGACTTAACTAAGCATTGAAATAAGTTTTATCGTATCTCTTACAGTTAGGGAGTAATACCTTATGTACTGTATGCAACTCTCCTTTTTTGTTATGAAAATCTCTAAAACTTAAGGGTTTCAGCTGCCTTTGAGTTTATAACATGCAATTATTACTTTTTGACTCTTGGAGAGTTTTTTTGTGACAGGCGTTACCACTGGCGCCATCTAATGACAAAAATAATAACTAATCAATGGTTTTTGACAAAGTTGTATATGGTGCTGATCAATGACATTCACTAATACTAACTCAGTAATTATTAGTGAATCTCATTAGTGCAGATTTATAACTTTATATAAAGATAATCTATAACCTATCCATGAAGAACATTAAGTATTTATATCAAACATAAAGATAAGTGCATTCAATAAAAGGTCTTGTTAATAAATTTATGTTTGGACTATTGCGTAATGCGACAGAAAAAACTATTGTACTGTTACAGTACAATAGTACTACTGTAGCTGTCGCAGGGGAAACACAGTTACAAAAATCAAATTGAACCCCGGAATTCTTTTGCGGTTTTGCCGGATTCGTGCACCTTAAATATATAGTTTTATTGTTGGCAGTAAAAATTCCCACTCCTGCTAAACTTTATCTACGTTGAGGGATTCTAGTAGTCATCCTATTGTCAAAAAATGACTCTACTAGGAGAGCGGAACATTTTGAGACTAAAAGTAGGCCTGAATATTTTGCATCTGAGGCCCACAAGACATGATTTTGGCTCTCGATACCATTCAATTAACTAAAAATGAGTCATTTTTACTTCATAAGAAAAGTTGTATTGGCCTCCATATTTTTGCTATACTCATTTTTAGAAAGTGGGCAAAAAAAGTCCGCGCGTTTTATGTAGTAAGCTTTTTTGGCCATTTTTGGTCAATTTTTCACATTTCCCTTTGTAAAGTTAGCCCAAGAGGCTCGATTTATGCCAAAATTTAGTAACCAGTGCAGTTACTAATGCTGATTACGTTAAAAAGCTGAAATATCATTTTATAATTACTTCAGGACCAGTTAAGAGCTATTTTTAAATCTTCACGAGCACCCTTATTTTTCACTTTGCACTACATCATACAAAATTGAATCAATTTAGAAACTTATTATCAAAATTGGTCAAAAACATCTGAAAGCCTGGAGGCTAAGTTAGTTGATAAGTAGAAACCTAAAAATAGTGGAACTTAAAGCTTTACATATGCAAAAACACGATTTCCAGGTAAAAAGTCTCAAAATTTTCCGCTCACCCGGTAGATGCCTTGCAACTTGAATGGCAACTTCTTCACAGGGACCGAAAGTTTACTTCTACCACTGAAGTAATTTCTTCTCTTTCTGGCCTCATAGCGTCCGGCCTGTGTTAGTTTTTCTGGAAGAGCCGCGTCCTCTTCTATCGTAGTCTACGGATCACCATATTTTTATACCAATATCGGACAATTGTGATGCCAAAGAAAGTATAAAATAAGCATAGTCTTAGAATTTCATATACCACTGTAAGAAGCTTAGAAAGTTGCTGCAGTGCTGACCTCGCACCCTGTATATGTATATCTCATTGTGTTTAATTTGTTAAAATCAATTATTGTCTCTACGATCTTGAATGGGAAAAATGTAGTGTAAAAGTCAAATTATCCGGGAATTGCAGGATTGCTTTTGGTGTTAATATGTTATTATTTATTTATTCTATACTCACTTGGGTCCGGATGGCTTTATGTCTTATCATAATAACAAATACAATATTCGAAGTTTTATACTTGTTCTGACACTGGTGAATATATTTCTTTAATTTTATCTCAGAATAGTGTTTAAAAATACCTCGGCAATATAATGGTGTGATTATAATATAAATCAATAATAATTGGGTGCAAATAATCGGTTTTGTAATCTTTTATCATGCCACATTTCCTTGTAGTTCAGGTTTTCTTGGATTCACAAGCAAAACTTAAAACAACTTTGCTTTGAATTTTACTCTCAGAAAGGCAATGTTTAAACTGGGGTTAAAGCAAACCGAATTAATTAACTCATCTGTCCTTCAGTATTCATTTGAACCTGCTATTAATCTTATCACGAAACATAACATTGTCCTTTTCTCTTTTACATGCTTTGGAGTTGGTTGGATACATTAAGGACTCTTCAATCTAAGTGGACCCATGAATGGCTTTGTCTACTTTTGTAACTTTGTGATCAAGAATTATGGAAATCTTGAAGTTACCTGGGAGGCTAGCACTGCACGGATTGGTGGAACCCTGCTTCGAAGATTCCTGGGATAAACTTCACAGTAACTACCAATAACATATTGCTTAAAGCAGATAACCCACACTTGCTTCACTTGAGAATGTGCTGCCAAGCATTTCTTCTTTTCTAAATGATTAAGCACCTTAATGCCACTGGCACACTTGTCCATATATAAGCTGGAATTGTACCATGTTGATACCACCGTGCTTCTCCCGGTCCACTGTGTTGCCTAATACCTGGTCATCATCTTGACAAACTCATTGTAGTCCAGCTTCCCATCGTGGTTGACGTCGGCCTCCCTCCAGAAGTCGTTGAACTCCTCCTCGCTCATCTTCTGGCCGAGCGTGGTCGTCACCGTCCGCAGCTCGCCCTTCTCAATGTAACCGTTCTTGTTGCGGTCAAAGATCTTGAAAGCCTCCTTCAGGTCCTTGAAAAAGAGAGGAAACACTCTTTTAAAAAGGATTAAAAGACTGCTAATGTGTGGGTGATGTTAATCAGGAGTCAAGTTGAACTGTTAACGTTTGTCTTTGTAAAGGGTATTAATATTCTTACGTTTTGCGTTCTGAAGGAGGCTTTCCTGTGTTTATGGGAGGGACGTGCACATGCATTTAATTGTGACATATACAACATTGCATTGCTTTCATACGGACTATACAATGTATTTAACATTTATTGTGTTCATATTGATTATACAGTATATAGGATGTTTTACAAATTACACTACAGTTTGTTAAACTACATGTAGTTGGTCTTTATTACTTATTAGGTTCTAATACTCATACAAACATACACTTTAATCATACATAACGTTTAACATGTACTAAACTACAATTTAGATCTACGCATATTAATCATTAGTAACTGTCTCATACTTCATTCACCCTCAAATATCGTTCTTCTTTCTTCACTTTGGATTGGTCATGACTTTGACAAACTCCTCGTAGTTGAGTTTCCCGTCCCCGTCCAGGTCGGCTTCCCTCATGAACTGGTGGAGCTCCTCCGGGGTCAGAGCTTGGCCGAGGGTCGTTGTCACGGAGATGATCTCCTGAGAGCGCCACAGAGCATGAGCGAATAAGGTAATTGCCCAAAGAACCAACTCTGCACAATAAATTTATTTAAAAGAAATTACTATGTTGCCAGTTACTTCCAACGAGCTTCCTTTATTAGAGAAAATTACTTCCACCAAAGCTCGGGGTGCCGGACAAGCCAGCTCTAATATTGCTCCATAAGGGGGACTTAACCCAGAATAACTGGTGAGCCTGGAGTCCACACTCTGAGTATTAGAGGAGACGTTAGTTGCCAGTTGTCTTATTTTTCCAATATTAAATTAGAAATTTTACTTTTTAAAATAGTATTTATGGTGAGAGTATTGGTATGAAATGTGGTTATATATTTTTCGCTCATGCTCTTCGTCCGTTCCTTTGAATCAATGTATCCACTCCGATCTCGGTCAAAGATTCTAAATGCTTCCCGGAGGTCCTTGGTGAAAGAAAGGCAGGGGAGAAGAGTGTAATTTTATACAATAAATTGCTGATTTACTAAAAAGTGAAATAATTTACAACTAAGAACTTTTGCATTGTAGAGGAAACATTTGCTTCATATGATTGACGAGTTAAAGTGTTTTCGTGCCAGTAATGGAAGGTCTTTTATTTGTTAATGTACCAATTTTACAGATTGTACTCAATTTCAGTTTTTGAGTTATGTGGGACACATTCGTTGATTACATTTTATTGAGGTATTACATTTTTGAATGCAGTTTATTTTATTGACATTAATAGATTACAATTATATGGTTTCTTGTGTCTTTAGTACTCAAGACAGTTTTATATCACAATATACTGGGCTAAATACAAAAATTATACACCAGTGTCAGAACCATTTATCATTCTTCTAATCTACGGAGGTAAACCTGGAAGAGACTTTTAATTATGGAGAAAAACCAAAACAATTCTATATACAAAATGACGTGTTAGGTTACAAATTACATTCAATGTTGGTCATGAAATGTGTGTTAAACATGGTTAATTAGTATATGAAGCAAATATGTCTGAATATTTTCAGTATATATTTGATCTATCTTATGTTCTTAATATTTGAGAGGAGCACTTAATATACTTAACAACAATGTATCTTATGTATTAAATATACTTATCTTACCTCTGTCTGGTCTGTTTCCGAGCTCTTTTTCTTCATCATCTCTAGGAACTCGTCAAAGTCGATCGTCCCGTCCCCGTTGAGATCGGACTCCATGACGAGCTCCAGGATCTCGTCCTCGGTCGGGTTCTGGCCGATGGACCGCATCACGAGGAGGAGCTCCTTCGTAGAGATGGTGCCGGACCCGTCCTGGAAATTAAGAAATTATGCAGCTTGACCAAATGAGAATTTACAAACATGGATTATATGTAATTCTAAATTACTCCAGCTAGCTACCCGCCGAGACTGGTCGCCGCTATTCTTGGGTTCCGACTTTAAGGCTATTATTGCAATTCCGAGAATAGCGCGGTGTTAAAGTAGGGGGACCAATAATAAGCTTTTCAGGCAGAGCTAGAGGTCGGGCAAAGTTGAGTCGGTCATGAACTGTATACTGCTGCAAAGTCAAGTCGGTCATGAACTGTATACTGGTGTTCACCTCTACATGTGTAGTAATCCTTATTGTCGGGATTTTGCTCTTATTCTCGGGATTTTGGCTCTTATTCTCGGAATTGCTATAATAGCATTAAAGTTGGAAACCAAGAATAACGCTATTATCGGGAATCTCTGCAGCCAGTCTCGGCGGGTATGTACAGTGCCGTGTAGATTGACATTATTTCTCGTCATTTGAGTGTGTTGAAGCTTTCACTCTTCAAAGGCATCATTGTCATACTACTGTATGCAGCAATGAGGTCGCTTTAATGTGTCTGAGTCTTCCTGCCTTCCAGACTGTGACATCTACAGCTCATTAACACCGAATACTTGCTGAGATCTAAAGAAATAGATTCAAGAAATGCAATTCTTTGTACTGAGAGCTAGAACGTTGTATTTGGAATCAATCGTCTGATTTTACTTGTTTTATGCAGGATAATGTTTGGTTTGGACAAGAAGTCTATTTGACATAAATGTAGTAGTACGAGTAGATAACAATAAAACAGATCTTGCTCGTCTAGCTATTCTTGCAAACCCCCGATCTAATGAAAGGCCACAAATCCGACCTTTTCCTTCTTTCTCTCTTTCTCTCTTTCTTTACGCCGCTTGCTTTCTCCAGATTTCATTCACACTTTTGTCTCATTTCAAGAAACAAAACCGGAGACTTTTTTTTTTCATTTTTCTTCCGACTGTTTCGGATTTTTATTTTTCCTGCCCACAATAAACAATAGTTTAAACCGGCCTAACAATAACGTTTGAGATTCGAACCATGCTACTATAACTTTCTTAGCCACGATACTACTCTTTCACCCCCTAGAGGTCCGAGCAAACCGGTCTACGAAGGCCAAAGCAAGGGATCAAATGCTTTACACTAAAAGACGCTTCTCGCTCACATGGACGAGTTGAATTATTTTCTCGCATCCCCCCTGCCCGAATTAAGGGAAGAAGAGGAAGAAGGGGAAATGGACAGAATCTTGCAAGACATTGAACATACATTAGGACGTTTATCAATGGACATATTGCAGTAAATTTGGGTAGGGCTTGATACAGTACTATTACTACTACTTATAAAGTCTCTTCAATGTTCAGATTAGTAATTACTAACTGATTTCTTTTTTTAAATGAGTACAACCAATAGTTGAAATAACGGATTTAAATTGTATACTAAGTATTGTTTAGATATATTTTAAGCTCAAGAAATATATTTGAGAACTATATTTTCTTAATTCATTTCTAATCTACTACCTTGGCAATGGGCCATGCTGGGTAAGACACGAGAATGGAAGAAAATAGTCAATTTCAATTCTCATTTGAAGTCTCAATAATCAGGAGAACGTATTCCTAATTTAAGGGGCCACTTGTCACTTCAGTATTAGTTCCTATTATTCTAAAGTACTCTTAAAATAAGATGTGGCATAATTATAATTATTGCATTATGCTAAAGGATATTTAAATTGATTTTCGTCCACATACATTTTACCGTATAGGATTTATAAGACTGAATATATATCTGCAGCTTTCATGTCGGGAACTATTTAACATTTGAACGGCATATTCCATTTCCATTTCCTGACTTTTAATCTTGCAGCCGAAACTCGAACAGCGATTAAAACACTCCCGGATAATATTGAGCTTTCTTGAGTTTCTTTATCTTTCTGCAGAAACGCATTTTCAAAACATCCACACTGCATTTTTGTTCCCAGGTCGTTTAGGCCGAGTAGCAGACGAAACAAAATTGGGGACGTCATTGCTTTTTATGTCGTCATAAATACAAGGTATAAAATATTCCATAATATTGAGAAAATATCTTTATAACATTAGCATTATGGCCGGCCTCTTCAAACTACTTTTTGCTATGTCATAAAATATTACTTATTCACTCTTAATTACTACCTTTGAATTACTTCAAGTTTTGTTTTCATGTGTACTTATGCATGTTGCCACATAGGATTATGTAGTAAGGTCACAAATAAAAAAATCATTTTGGGTTATATAATCCAAGAGTGCACAGATCGACATCTCAGTGTGTCATTCAAATTCCCTATGAGTCCTTTGCAATCTAAAATTTTGATCTGCTCCTTCTCTCATTCTCATTGCCGTATTTTGTTGTTAAAATGTCATTTTTATGTGGCATTTAAAATATGCCTTGATGCTCAAAACACATCTTTGGAGGAGGCTGGAGAAGAAGAAAAAAGTATAATAAAAAGTCAAAACACTTTTTTCTCAGTCGGGCATTTTCTTCTTCTTCAGAGTGGCAATGACCCATTTTAAAGGTATTGAATGAGAAACAGGTGGAAGGTGTGAGTGACATCTCCATGTGGAATTAAGGGGGAATTTGAGTCGAGCAGAAAATGTACTTTATATATGTATATCATTCAAGGTATACTATATTTAAGTAAATATAGTTTAGATTCTTCATTTTGTTATATTTTTGGCAGGGCGGTTTCTGTGTCTTTCTTTGTACTCATTCTTCCTTCCGTTTCGCAACCCAAAATGATACCGACTAGGGTATCAAATGCCTTTCTTCAAAATTTGTCCACAACATTTTTGCAACTGTCATTGAAAACTTTTTCCTTTCTCTCGAAAATGAAAAATACAAAAGTAGGATATGGAGGACAAATGATACTAATTCTATCTCTACTTTTGAACGTATATGATAACAAATAGTTGCTTAGTTGCAGGAAATGAAAGCTCATAAAGTCACATTTATGAATGACAAGATAGCCGCTGCTCGTTTAGTATATCTGTAACATCGGTCTGAGCAACTCGGGAATGATTTTTAGATAGCAATGCGATAACAAGTCTAAAGTCAAGGCTGCTTACTGCTCACAATCCAGTCGTTGCTAAGTATGTTCAGCATTTCTTTCTATGCAATAACAAACCGAGACTAACTGTGCTCAAAAATGTACTGATCACGCTTATTATACCTGGAATATGACCCAGATGTCAATCATACATGCTCTAATAATTATGGATGTAAAACACGTGATATAACTCACATAAGCAACTGTCATGAGTCAATCGACCGATTATAGTTACACTGTTAGGTAAAATGTAATATCATATCCAGTCTTGGGTGTGTTTCCTACCTTGTCGAACTCGTCGAATGCCTCCTTGAACTCTGCGTGCTCCAACTCCGAGAGGAGGTCCATGGTGGACTTGCTGTCATCCAGCGTGAGGCCGGGGGGGTCAACGTCGTCTCAAAAACAATCTAAAATATTATAACATCAGCCCACTGTGCCGCAGGAGTAAGACGAGTAGCTACTCACATATAATAGGTATTTTTCAAAGTTTTCTTCTTTTTGTCAAAATCACAATGGAATGGTGTAGTAACTTTAATTGTAATATATTCGAATACTTTTTCTTTTCTTCTTCGCGTAATAACGGACTACTAGGATCGAAGCTTCTTCTTTGCAGTGTCTGTGCAATAATTGGCCGTCTTCTTCCTCTTGTTCCACCTGTACTTGCTCAAGTTGAGAGGGTGATCACACATATTAGGCACTCGTGGGGGTGGAATAGGCATAGATATGGATTGGGGTGGGTGTTCTAGGGCTGCTGGATAGCATTATAGCTCTCAAGAGAGTCTGTATTTTATATCACGGAGCCTTTGCTGAATATTTAGATGCATTACTATAATCATTTAAAGAGATAATACTTTTTAATACTTTTTAGATGTTTTGGCACAGTGTAGAGAATAAAGGAAATGTCCTTATGGCCGTTTGACCTTACTTATATATTTCAATTTAACTTTATAGTAATGCAACTCTTTCACTGACACAGTTACAAGTAGCCGTCAAAAAGCTTTCCAGATGATTAGCACTCCTCGTCCTCCTCCTTCCTTCTTATTCGCACTTGTGTTCTCAGCACTAATAATGGCATATTTGCTCCCTTCTCTAGATCGCTCTACTTGGTCTGTTTTCAGCCTGTGTCTAATATTGCGACTTTTGTCTCTCTCTCGCTCTCCTTCTTCTTCTTCGCTCTGACCGCGGGAAATTACTACTTAGGAGACTCTTCGAGAGGATGAGCTAGAGAGAAAGCAACGGCGGTAGAGCAGCTCAACTCCCAAGGGAATGACAACTTCTGTATAGTCTTTAATAAGCATAAACTGATTGTATGCCATATGTGACTGCAATGATGAATACATATATATTATATTGTTAATAAAAATGTTATAAAAGAGATTAATATTCCAATCCTGCACCCCCTCTCCTCCCTTCGTTTCTCTTGTACAGCACGAGGGGAAATCAGAGGATATCGCTACGAGTCGGAATCAAGAATGTGCTCAACGTTTCTTCAGTCTGCTGCTGCTGCGTGGCCCTCACAAAAACCCACTCAGCCAAGGATTGCAGGAGAGCGGGTTACTCATATCGGGGGGAGCAATCATGTTTTGTAAGAGTCCATTTATGGCATTGTAAAAGTAATGTTAATAAAGTGATGTTCAATGTCATATTTACTCCTCCTTGCCTAGTGTTGAGTCATTTTCTAATGTCCAGAGAATAAGAGAAAGCCTAATCAACCTCTGTCTCTAACATTGGATATCAGTTCAACTTCTCTCTGTTTTCTGCATTCTATGCATGCAAGATTTCTTGAAAGTAGCTGAGAGTTCTAACTGATCTTTTACACAGGGTAAGCACCTATTTTAGGAGGAACTATATGGTTAAGCTAAACGTGTTATATTAACAGGGGTATAATTTATAATTTGTTAAGGAACTTTCCTTTTACTGCCTTGAAGAATTCATTTTACAGGAAAGTAAATATAATAAAATGTTGTAGCAAAGTAATAAAAAAGTTCCATAAACCTGGCTCCCCCTGTCCAACTAATCTTCCTTTTTCCTTCTAATGCGCGGCCGCTGAAAATGAAATTTCGATACAACATAGGTCGACAGAGAAAGAAAGAAAAGCTTTTGTTTTGAGCTCACAGTCCACTCATCGTAATATGAACAATAAGAGGATATATATTAATAATACGCTTTATGCTATTTTAATCTAATAGTTATAATGAGCAAGTATTTAATGTTAATTATTAATCGACTGTAGCTTAAATATCTCCCCCGCAAAGAATTGGAATAGGGAGAATGAGACTTTACAAATAATATTAAATTTAATTCATGAGGCTTCAAACATAACTAGGTTTCTGGATAAGGTTAGCGCGGTTGTGCGAATTACTCACACTCCAGTATGATATAAGGAGGATTTGTCAAGCGACATACAGGGTACATCAATATATGGCAGAAAATTTAACTTAGCAATTTTGGCAAATGGTGATATCGAATTCAATTCTCAATATCAACAAATATATCACGAGGACAATTTTAAAGTATAAAAGCATGTTTGGATACTATTTTGTAAACTTGACACTTGTTATTGGTGGCTCAGGTTATTCACTTGATCTTTCAATGCGTTTTACATTTTGAGCAAGGCTCTATATACCTTGATTTTGAGCAGAGTTTTCATTTAAACAATGGTTCTGCTTTTTATTAATTATAGACTTGACATCAAAGTTTAGAAAATATAGTTTTTACTTGATCTAAGCTCAAAATAGAAAACAGTATCGAAATGAGACGGATCATAGGGTGTCACAAGAACAGCTATCAAGTAGTCGCAGGAAACGCGCTTTATTATTCACACTGTCACTGATAAGACTCTTAAACAACCAGTTATTATATTTAGTACCGCGACACAATGAAAAACAATCCCAGGGAGGATTTTGCTGTTCCGGAATCTGTTGACGTTGTTCAGAGACAAGCCGAGGAGGACGATGACGAATTTGAGGCTCTGGCATCCGATCGAGAGGAGTATGATGTAAGGGGAAAGTATTATGAGTCAAGCTATTAGTAAGTAATTCATCTTATTCGAAAGCTTTATGTACATAGGTTGAGGTCTAACTAATTTTATACTTGCACTACAAGAGTAGTTTAACTCTAAAGTGAACTGATATGGTAGCGATGAATATAATTAGGAAAGGTTTCGTGTTTTGTTCCTCAGTTGTTGCGAAGGGGTTTAGCCAATGAATTTTAACTAAAGCTCTTTATTAAATTCATTGCGTTTAGCTGAATTTCATACAATCTATGATTTAATGCTAAACTAAATATGTTCATAATATAGTAATTACCTGATTGAATTTCCATGGGCAGTGCAGACATTCTTTTTATTGTACATTAATTGAAGTGTTGCCAAATTATTACAAAGAGTGAAGAGTCTACCAATACTATATATACCTTGGAGTCTACAATAGTACTAAGAACTTGACTTATTGTTAAAACAGGAGAATATAGCACATATGATCTAGCCGACTCTCTAGTATACCTATAATGTTGTTCATGTATTCTAGCCGACAGTAACTGCAGTCCACGCCCACCCACCAAGCCGCCCATGTTGCCGTCCCCGCTGGCGCCATCTCAGCCTTGCTGTCGCCGTCGTTGTATTCATTTTACTCTTGGTATGGTCGGTCTGGTTTGAGACAAGGGGCTAGCTACCCAAACAGGGTCATGTTTAGTATAATCATGACTAAATGACATGTATGTGATCTCATAGATATAATTGCTTCAAAGGAAAATCGTAATATAATTAATAATGTCCAACCAAATTTTACTGAGCATTTATTGTGTTATAGGTACATATACGTACAATAAGAGAAAACATCACTAATATATCTCATAAAATATGTTTGTGGTCCTAAAAAGGACCGGAATATCAGGTACAGTTGTTTTGAAGTCAAAAAGAATGCTTAAGCCTTCTTCTCGGTCTTCTTGGGGAGGAGCACAGCCTGGATGTTGGGGAGGACACCACCCTGGGCAATGGTCACACCTGAGAGCAGCTT
>LR140207.1:0-18578 GCA_900659605.1 Tisbe holothuriae | reverse complement strand
CTACCTCCAATAATTCAAATTTTGGCGGGTTTCAACGAAAGCTGCTTTCGGATCTCTGGGTATATCTAAAATCTCTTATTTTTGTGCAAGACTCAACAGTCAATTAAACCGTTCTTCCCTCCCTTCGCTCTTTGCATCCCTCTATCTTTGCGAGCAATTAAACGCAACCCTTTCCGTGGCTTATCGGTTATAGACGTTCGTTTCACTCCCATGCAACACAGCCAACGAGAAAAAGGCTTCGACTAACGTGTTACAAAGGGTTTTGTGGACAGGGTGTCTGTCCCTTTTAGTTCGAAACTACTCGTTGGGCTTTTGACCACCTCTAAAGCGACAAAGTGATGAGAGGGACCCCCGAAGTTTAGTCAGTCACTTTTACTGCTTTACAGCCAGCTCATTTTCAACCAGATAAGCACAAAGTGGGTGCTTAGAAGCTCATAAAGCTGTCCCTGCCTGCGGACATTAGAATATTGTTATTCGGAGGCAACTCGTCGTTTTCCAATGTGTCACATTCGTCCATTCCAGCGATCTGTAGCTCACTCTTGTTTTCGACTGTTCAAATTCTTGGATTGATGCATTTGGCGAGGTACGAGCGCGGACAAAAACGTCAGAACCGCTTTCAAGGTAGACTTCAAATGAGAGGCGGACTCCGGAGCCAGTTTTACGCGGCTTTTACCACAGAATAGCTTACGACTTGGCTTGTCTTCTCCCAGTTCCCCCCAGTGTCTTTGGAAGATACATTATGAGGGCTCTTGACGAGATATGCGGGGAATGCTGCTTTTGCTTGCTCGCTCGCTCGCCATCATCTAGCTGCCTTCAGTGGTCAGGCATCGAGTGTGGGAAAAACTCGAATAATGGAAGAGCACCTTCTTCTACTTTCATATGTGAACGACCAAGCTAGCCGACAAGATGGATCATTGTTTTCCCCATTGTTGGTTGGCCTCCAATCTCTTTTAGTTCTTTGAATGTTTCCGCGTGGGAAAATATAGCTACCGTAGATGTTTAAATGTATTTAAAGGGTTCCGTATCCGGTGATTTCAAGTATATCCGCAGTTATTCTGTCACCGGTCGTTGATATCAATCTGAGATCTTAATGTCTTTCTTCTTTACCCCCATGCAGCTCGGGGGGAAAGAGAGTCTTGCGTACT
Source organism: Tisbe holothuriae (assembly GCA_900659605.1). Classification (NCBI taxonomy): domain Eukaryota; kingdom Metazoa; phylum Arthropoda; class Copepoda; order Harpacticoida; family Tisbidae; genus Tisbe; species Tisbe holothuriae. The sequence continues at coordinate 17,433 of LR140207.1, read as the reverse complement.
GCATTTGACCACCGTTTTCTGCTTCTTTCCCTTGAATGATCTCGGCTCCTACAAATAACTCGTCTCTTTTCCTACACTGCCTCCAAGAAAGAGATTCGTACAATTCTATTATATATTACAGTTATGTTAAATTATTATTGATTCACACATCTAACTAAACGAGTAATTTACCTATTCATTTAAAAATGAATCAGTAACGGAAATATATAGAAAATGTCAGACAGAACATTTATTAACGCCTTGTAGAGAACATACTCAAGGACTTTGTTTGAAGAAAGAACATTTAATGCGACACCTTGCAATGAATTCCTTTGCCAATTAATTACTCCTTTCGCCGCCGCCTCTTTCTTTCTTTTTCCTTTGAATTGTTCATTCATCGTTGTCAACTTCTCCGGTTTCAATCCTTCAAGGCGTGAACAATATTACCTCACGAGAAGTAGAGTTGTGACCCAAGAGGAGGAATCGGTATCTGTTTACTCTCGAGAATAATGAAGATTTAGTGCCGCGAGCGTGGTCATTTAATCTCACTGAGAGCTCATTTATTAATGTGGAAATGATGTAAAACGAACATTCCTTGCTGACCGTATGCAAACAGATTGAAGCCGAGATGGTGCGAAATACTTGCAGATTTAAAGAAGATCACAGGAGACATTTTTCAAAGTGGCACTTTTCGAAGCTGTCCGTATCTCAGACTAAAATGATATTAAGTATGGTTACATTACAGTGCTACAACGTCAGTTAACCAAAGTACTTCCTTCTCTCTCAAATTGTCTGTACGATAGCATCAAACTGGAATCTCATACCCCAAAAACTAATTTTTGAGCTCAGCAGACTCTTTTAACACATGAAGATGTCTTCTCTCCTTCTCTCAATAAAGCTGTAAAAAAGGGTTAACAACGGTAGCAGCTCGAGCACCACCATCAGATTAGCCGCTTTTACATCCAGAGATTGACAGAGATATCCTGCAAAATATATAATCCAACGTGGCCTTAAAGCAGCTAGAAGAAGGGAGATCGCTGGTTACCGGGGCAGCGATAGCAAAAAGTGGTGGCGGTGAAACTTCTAGTGATCCTGTTTGCAACCGGGGAGACATGTAATATTACATTAAACTGAGGATATGGCACCCTGCAGGGATAATTGCTTCTCGAAAATGAAAATATATCGTAATGTAATGGCAATTCCCCTATGTTCAGATTTGTTTTATCCTCCAATGTCCGCCACTTTGTTCGAAACAACATCGTTTTACACTTTACTTGGTCAAGCAAGCGTAATAACGTCGTCTTGGTCGTACCAACTGGACACTATCAAAGGAATCTTCTCTTCTTCTTTTTTGTGCCTGGGCAACGGCGCTCAGCTCTCTTTTCCCACGGAAATCAACGGACGCCCTGTTGAAGCCACCTCAGAGATATCACACACACACACAGAGACAGAGTGACCCATTATACTATTCCTCCTCCTCCACATATTCGCTTCATTGAAGTTTGTGTCCAATTTGACATTAGTGCTTTTGTTTCCACAAAACGGAGAAGTCTCTATATCGTTTTATCTCAAAGTTTCAATCTTCTACTCGTTTTTGAGAGATTTGTGCCGTCGTTTCTTTTTCTCTCGATACATCTGAGAAGAAAGAAAGGAAAGTCCTTTGATCTAGAAAAGAATTTTTCGGATGAAAATCTAGACGTTTGTGAGGGGAAGACAGATTTGCTGCAGGAGGAAGGTTTATTTTTGCCATTGAGCCTTTAATTGATTTTCCCCCAGTAGCCCTCTAAGTGGCTTGTAATTCCCCCAAATTCTAAACATAGTGACATGATGGAGTCGCTGCCATTAATTTAAATTTCCCGCCAATGCCCTTCCTACTTTTTCCCACGATGCCTATATTTGCTTTTACCTATTGTATGTACGCAAAAGAGCGGACAATGTTTAAATGGCCCTCAATAATGTTAAGGAGGTCCCTCCGAGCAAAAACTGTACGAGAGATATTAAGGGAACAAGTATTTCCTCATATAATCAATAAAACACGGAAAGGCCAGGATTATCCTTGCGGGAGATATAAATTTATATATAGAAAGTTCCCAATTTCCTTTGGAGGGTTCCTTCCTTCTCCATTAGAAAACACCTTGAAATAATTTCCTCCCTTTCTCTTCTCCTCCCAACTGCATTTTAAACTCTTTTTCGCGAACACGCTGCATAGCGACGATTTTATTGGGCACTTTGCGCATAGTCCAGATTCCCCACTGCGGGAAGAACGAAAGACTATTTTCTAGCTCTCCTGCATGCACGGCGACATAACTGGAATATTATTGGTGGCAAAGTTTGTCCAGGAAGAATGCCGGCGTAAAATGGGGAGTTAGAAATGGGTCAAATGAAGTTACTTGTTGAACACGGTTTTGAATGAATCACGTTCGTTTTCCTCTTTCCCATGGAGAGACACCGCGACGACGACGACGTCTTTTGAATTCAATGAGCCGAGTCAGGAAATGAGACTGAGACAGATCGACAGTTTACTCCCGATGGAAAGCGCGCTCATTAATCAAAAGCTTCAGGTTGAGGCCTTGCTTTCCAAAATGGCTTCGAAGGCACTTCAAAGCCTGGCTTTCTCCCTCCAATTGTCAATTATTTGACGAGAGTGAATCGACTTCTCTCTTCGCGCCACTGAACATCACTTCCCCGAGACTAATGGGCAAAAAAAGAATGAAAAAGGGAAGCTTCTTTTCCTCTCTCTTTTTATGGCCATGGTACCATATGGGGCGTGTCTCATTAACATTAGCTGCACACAGGAAGTAGTAGAAGAACAACTTCAAGAGAGTCCATATAGCAATAATAAGACCTCCAAGAAGGAGAGATGCGGTTTTGAGCTTTGACCAAAACCATGCCACACGCGTGCCCCATTCATAAGGAGCAGGAGCAGGAGGACACCCCAACCTTGTTATCCCGACAACACTGACTCAGCATGGTGTCTCTACTCAAAGGAGAAGAAACACACATGAGAAAATAAGGCGAAAAAGTCTTCTTTGTCTTTCCGAGCTGCTCATTATTGTCAGTCGCAGTCGCAGTCGTTTTCTGCTAAGCTCTCTTTGGGTCGCCTGTCCGTCCGCCGTCTGTGTCTCTCTTCGGCGTCCCAAAGCTGCAGCAAACTTCTCTTCTTCGTCGTCTTCCGCGATCTGAACTCGGTGTGATTTGTAGCTGACAGATGCGAGTTAGCTGCTACTGAAGAAAGAAAAGGAAAAAAGGTCCGAGCTTCGAAAGATGCTCTGAGGTCGGTTCCTAGAAGACAGTATTCTGCAGAAGGCAGCAAGATTCTCCGTTCTTTATTCCAGTTCCGGAACCGTCCTCGCCCACGTCTCTTTTAATCTGAAGCAGCAGGCATTGTTTCAAAAAAAAATACGGTGGCGCGGCGGCGGTCCTACGAGTCCCTGGCGGACAGGCACTGCACAGAACGGGCGAGGATGGAGTCGAAGAGGAAGAAGAAGAAGAAGATAGGAAGTAAGCGAAATAATATAGGAGGAGAAGTCGTTTAGACATACAGACAACGACAAAGAGAAAGAGAGAGAGAGAGAGAGAGAGAGGCGACACGCTGTAAATTATCTCCTCAGTCGTCTATATGGGCAAGAGTACCTATTAATTAATATTAGGTGACCGCTAAGCGTACAAGTATTCATAATGATGAGCTGATTAGAACATTCCTGAAATCTTACCATTTGTTTTTGTCCCTCTCGGCTGGTGGAATTTAACAACTCGGAGATATATTTTCACGTCATAAGGGAATTGCTCAGATATGTTGAATGATGTGCATTTTAAGCTAATTTGATATCATCACAATGGAACTGGCAACTAATGGACGAATACTTGGAAACCCTATTCCAAGTATTTGCTAATTGTTGCACTGATTAATGGTTTTGGAGCCGTATATTTGGTTGACCTCTGTTCTATAAAAGCGTGAGAACAATCAGAGTCGTCCCAGTGACACTTTTGATATCAGCTTGGTCCAGTGCCTTCAAGTCATGCACTTAACACCATAAACCATCTCGGGGTGCCTTCAAATTCCTGATTGATAGCATTCCTCGTCTGCCCTAAAATAATGTCTCCATCTTTCGCAACATGTGGAGGGTCCCACGACAACTTTAACCTGGAATCATCATCCAGGAATTCTTGTTTGAAGCCATTTGCATCTTCCTCCAGTTATAGTAGCGCGGGAAACTACGTAAGAAATCTCAACTATGCTTCTATCAGAAGACAAGATCAAAAAAGGCCGACCGAGTCCCGACCAGAGTCAGGAACCAAGAATATTGTTAAACACAATGCTTGTGTTTTGGTCGGGCGTCATTTGGTCATTCCTTGACCACTTCCACGTTTGTACGAGTACATTTTTGACAAGTGGCAATAATACGTCGCCCGACTGATGGCGGAAACACACAAAACAGGCGGAGGAATGCGCTAGACGTGCATAAAAATTGAGTAAAAAGAGACAATTTAGACCAAGAATGTCCCCAGTTTATACGTGTAGAGGAAGAATGTGGTATTGGAAATACTTTTCTTTCCCTCGCGATGGTTCTTGTTAATGAGTACAAGTCAGATTTTAGGACGCTTTCATGTGTATTTTTCTTTCAGTAGACGTCTTAGACATGGTAAGTTTTACAAAAAGAGATATTTAACAAATCACATAAAGGAATTCCAGAGATTATGATAGTGAGTAAACATAAATCAAATGTGTAAAATTGAGAGGGAGGGGCTCTTATTGTATGGCAAGGGAATTATTATTATATTTTAAAACTAATCATCCCTTTATAACATCATTTTTTTCTTCTTCTCCAGTATTCTGTAGGCGTTGATTCACTCTTTGATTCTAATAAGTAGCCCTCAATGGGGTCACCGACAACACAATAATCGTAGTAATTCGTTCTATATTTGGCACCATTTTCACTTTGAGTGTCCATATCTTCAATCATATCTGACTAGCACTAATAATAAGCACATTCCAAATTAATTAACAAATCCTTCCTTCTATGAGAAGCTCGACGGCCAGTAAAAGTCCTTGCCAGAGTCTTGAACAGAACTCTCCAAACCTGAAATTAAAAGTAAATTAGTAATTTAACAAGTGGTTTATTGACAAACATGAACTTTGACTTGAAATCAACCTCAAACGTGATTAATATGACCTCTGATATGCCATTCGATCCAAGCTTAAAAGTATTTCTGCTTTGTCATTATGTAGACCCAATGACATACACCATATTTTGTTCAAGAAGAAGACATCGATGGTTTTACATCACGCATTCCAGCATTAATTCCCTATGAATAGCTCGATAATTGTCTTCCTAATTTGGCGGGAAATTCGAATGAATAGTCTAAGCATCGATCGGAATATGTTTCATCGTCACCGCGCACGTGCGCCAACGACTTTGGATGGTCGGGCACCTAATAAAAGGAACATTGCTCTCGCATGACGTCAGCAGACAAAAGTTGGGATCGGGTTCGATAAAAACAGTCTAACCAAGAATTTTTTGATGCAGAGAGTCCAACTCTTTGGTGTCTTAGTTGAATCAAGCCATAGACCACTGATGTTGAAGTGTTCTATGATCAAGCATAATCTCTGCATTCGTAGTGCTGTGTGGCCTTCAAAAGATTTTGTTTTTGTTTGTTTTCATCCTGTTTAGAATTCCCCTAAAATATCAACGTGTCTGATGATCTTTAATTTGTAATCACTTTCACCCCCAATTTGTTCCACTCTTGAGAAGGAGGATGAACCGTGAAAATGGGAAGCGAATCCCTCTCTTGTTGCTTTCGAAATAGAATTAGAAAGGACACGTGTTCAGAGGAGGAGGAGGAGGAGCATCATTATATAACGACAATGAAACTTCTCCTCCTCGCGAAAGCAGCTGCTAAAAGCTTTCTAAACTCTTTAAATAAAAAGGGTTTTGTTGGAAATCGATCTGTGCTCAGCCAGTGTGGAATTGAAAGGGAGATTCTCCGTTGAGATTAGCGCTGTTTGTGATGTTCGCAGCCACCGTGTCGAGAGATACAAAGAAGAAGAAGCATAAATAGAAGCAATATGCTCGATGGGTGGGCTTGTTTGTCAATATTGTTGAGCTGAGGAGCAAGACGAGATACAAGATTAACTCTTGAGATTAATCCACTTATGAGAGCATGCTCTGTGAGCACTTCAGAGTCTTAAGAGGCAGCTGCTGCATCGAACAAAAAAAGAGTTGACAAAGCTGGAGAGTAGAAAAAACGATATAAATGGGTTCACTACAATTAAGCCTTTTACTCTTGCTCAGTTGACACCCGAATTTATTCGTTCCTATGCATTATTGTGAGTTCAACTTCTTCTTCTGAACCTCTCGTGGGAACGGCTTAATTGGAACTTTTCTTGGCAAAAAAATCTTCTTAAAATGTGTTTTGACTTTGATTTTTGTCGTCACCCATTACTTAAACGTTTCCTTTATGCATAAAAAGGGTTTAGAAGAGAGTCAGAAGCAATATATCGAAGTGTTTTGTCGCTTCTCCTCCGTGGTTCTTGTCTCGATTATTGTCAGTTGGAATGTTAAAAGGTCTGTAATGAAAGCGATTACTCCTTCTCTACTCTCTAAAGACTGCGTTTTCGCGGCAAAACATGGGGAATTTTCTTCTTCTTCTTCTTCTCTCCTATAGATATCATATATCTATTCTTTTGTTTCTATTGTTAGCATCCGGGAAAAAGTCATTTATTTGACAATAAATGGTTTTCGCGTTGGCATAACGAGATCGTGAGAAGAATTGTTTGACCAACAAGAAGCGGGCAAAAGGGAGCAGCTATTTACGACCGACAGGCGAGGAATAACTGGCTCATTTCGGTTTGTTTGCCTTCGCTAATGGCAGTTAATCTATTTTGCTTGCAGAGCTCCTATTATCATATCTTAGTTACTACGCTCAGATCAAAGGCTGGAATCCCCATCATGTTGACAATGTTCAAAATGCAGTTTGCAGAATTGCATTTCAAAACAATGTCAGTGCAATCGAAAAAGGATGGATTGTATCCTAACGAGGTTTTATATCCACCCACCTGTAACGTTCGAGTAGTGATGCGCCGCAGCCGCCGCCCCGTAATGGTGGGAAAAGTCTCCCGCGTGGTGCTGCGACAATGCCGCTGCAGCAGCCGCGGCCTGGTGGTGGTAATCACTGCCCGCAGCCGCGGACCACTCCGATTTGACGTTGGCAAGACTCCTCGCCCAGTAGTTTGCTCCTCCAGCCGCGGCTAGGCGACTTGTGGTGGTGGCGGCAGAGGGGTAGTTGTAGGCTGACCGGGCGCCAGAGCCAGACTGGGAGGACTGAGTTCCCGGGGACTGCCAGTCTGCAGCGGCGGCCCCGCAGTGCGCGGCCAGCGGGGGGAGGGCGAACCCGGAGGCGGCCAGGTGGGCGTGGTCGCCGTAGAGGTCTGCATAGGCTGCGTGGGCTGCATGGTGGGCGCGGCTGCTGTTGGTGCTGGATGGCGGTGCTGCTGCTGACGGTGCGGGCGTGGCAGTCTGGTCCCAAAAGGAGGCGGGGAAGTTTCTTTCACTCATTGGCGTGGCTGAAAGAACGGATGATATAAGTCTTAACGGTAGCGTCGGAGGATCATTATGTGGATGGAATTCGATATCTTTAGCGCTTATTCTCTTCTTTTTTCTAGCTCCCAGCTGATCGTCATAAATTAATGACGTTGCCTTTGGCGCTTCCGTGAAATAGATCACGCCAGCCAAAACTTGCTTGTGGCTTTGGGGTTGCCCCAGAAAGCTCCTATTTCAAGCCAAAATTATATATTTTTAAGATGAATCGTCTGTAACAAAAGTTAATAAATACTCAGAACTAATCAAACACAAACTCCTATCCCATATCGTCAATCGTACTTTGCCAAGACTAATATCACGCCCTGAAACTCTTATGCATTCGAAGAAAAGTGTCATGGAATCATCACATGTAACCCAAGTTGTGGTTTAAGATGCATGCTGGAACATCTGCTACTGCTACTTTTCTATAACGGTTCTTGCAATGATATCGTCGTCCTCGTGTGAGTTTTACTCCCTTGGGAAGAATACGACGAAACAAGCCGATGACAAGTAGTCAGATCAACAACAAACCCTTATCAACTCTATTAAACAGCAGAGAATTATGATAAGTGCTCTCACTATGGGACGAGGGAACCCCCAAGCCGGCTCAGTTTTTACAGCGGAGGTCTCTCTGTTTTCTTCACAGCTCCAAGGAGGCAAATTAGAGAGGGCTAGCATGAAATAAGAGAAAGCTCTTTGAAACAAATTGAATTTATACGACGAGGGAGAATGAAACGAAGCTCTGCTGCTGTCAATAATAGACAATGTCTGGTACACTGTAGCCGTCATTTCATAAGAGTCTAGCCCGTTGTTCATGTTATGTGTTGTGTTGTTGTAGAAAAGTATGTTAAAATGTTTTGGATCGTTAGCTCGTTTGGGGCAGCAGCAGCTGCTATTCACTCACTACTGCTGCTAGCTTTTGCTCTCCTCCTCCCATTGGAGTCTCACTTTGACCATAGCCTGCATAGGTGAAAAACTCAGTGCACGTATGCAGTCGACAAGGCATCATCATTTCCTCTGCACTGAAACTCTCATTTTCAACTTTGACTCTTTTTCGACTTTTCCAAGATTGACTTTTTTCTGTCACATTCCACGCAAGCACGAGTCGAGACACGATTCAGAAAAAGAACGAGAAAAACAGTGGCAAAATTTTCTGCTGCAATGAATAGCTCTAAACGCAGTCTAATGTTTCACACGTACGTTCAAAAGCCCGGTTTCTAAGTATGAGATGAAGCCATGCCAATTTAATTGCGCCCAAACCCTTGTCTCTTACATTTTCGTAAGGCATTTAATCTGGCAAATTCATCTGAGGGGAAAAGAGAGCTGAGTAAGAAAATAGAGTCTTAGCAATATAAATGAAGGCAGAGTCAGCTTGAAGATAATAATAACGTCTTTGGCCTGACGTTAATGTTTGCCCCTTAAGAACTTTGAAAGCATTAATTAGGGTTTCTCTCGTTTACAACTGACAATATCGAATGAATTTGAAATAGGATCAGTTGTATCTTCTAAATTGCTGTAGCGACGCCTTCTTCCCCAGTTCTGTTATTTTCTTGCAACCCCAACGACATTATTGATGAGCTTCGTTTTTCCAGAGGGCGGAAAACGAACTTGGAAGCCAAAGAAGCAGCAGCTCAACTTTCAAAAATTTGTCTCATTTTCGAGGCTTTACAAAATTGGAGCAAAAACAAGCAACACTTTTCCGCATCATTTTGTCGCCTGCTTCACTTCTACTCTTTTACACACCATCTCGTCTTCTTAATTAACGGAAGCGAGCCTCGCCATCATTTCAGTTCTCAAGATGAGAATCAAGAAGACCAGACGAAAACGGAGTCGACACTTCCGCGCTTAAAATAATCCTCCATTCAAACTCTTTTGTGAAATTCGGACCCCTTGAGCTTCTCCGATGACCAGTGACCCAAATCACCGCCGAAAGGGAAATTTAAAAACAACACCTGGGACGAGGACACTCCTCCGCGAGAAGTTTGTTTCCCTCTTCTTCCGGGGTGAAGATCGAAAGTCCGTTGTGTGTTTTTGCGGATTATTTTCATATGCGGACGTTGTTATTAATGATCTTTTGGCCCCGTCCATGATTTATGAAGCTTTGGAGGGTGACGAGGATGATGATAGGCTTGAACACCCCCCAAAAGCAAAAATAAGATAGCTGGCTGCTACGTACATGTACCGTAAGTTCTTACCCTTTTCTGGGCCACTGCCTGACGATGAGGAGCCTCCACTGCTACTGCCAGCACTGCCAAAGTCTTGCTGTTGTTGTTGTTGTTGCTGCTGCTGAGCCTGCTGACACTTTGCAAAGTGCTCATCCACCTCTTTCTCGGCATCACCGGAATAGAACACATTGATCTGAACCTGAGTCTGGGATTGTTGTTGTTGCTGCTGCTGCTGCTGTGAATGGGCGTGTTCGTTGGATAAAGGAGGCGTGCCACAAGCTGCCGCAGAGGGAGAGCCCATGTCAAGCTTAAATTTTTGCTGAAAAGAAATTGGTAATATTAATGGAAACGCAGGTAAACATTATCGATTTCAATGCCACTCTTCAAAGTTGTTCTTCCCTCCTCTTTTACGTCCATTTAAGTGCATTTAACCATTTCTCACTCGTCCTCACCACTTTTTGTGCCATTTTAGAACTATAACTTCAAAAGGGCCATCTCACCGGCTAGTAGTTCGCAGGTAAAAGTAGCATGCGTGCTGTACAGCTAGCTCACCAAAAAGAGAAGTCAGCTTGCACGAAAATGTTTATAAACCATTATTCCAAACTGAGTCCGGTTTATTCAACCTACCCGTACATTACTAAAAACTCGGAATAGTTGCCTGTAATATTCCAGCAACCCATCTCAAATCGCCCTCTTGCATTTTGAGTCGAAAGAGTAGCCACGGGAAAAACTTCTTTTTTTAGTCACGTCGGCTTCTCTTTTTTCTCCTCTTCTTCCAGTCGAATTCCAAAGTTCCGACTTCTTATCGATGTTCTCCATCGTCGGAGAACGAACAGAGAACTGCGAGGGTCCTTTAGAGCTGTTTTCACTAAGGTGGTCTTACAGGGATTGTGGCTCATTTAAAAGCGCAAACACAGTTATTTTCAGCAAAAATACGAAATAAATTTACAGAATGGGACAATGTGTGATAATATCTCAAGTAGAAGTCACAGCTTTGGCAAGTGGGATAAAATTATATTTGGTTAAGTTCAATGGCACTTTTTATACTTTTATTGCTTAAATGTAAGTTTACTTTTTCAGCACTACTAGGGATAAATTTTTGGGAAAAAATCCGTTTCATGCTGCTCACAATATATATTTTTTTCAGTTTTCAGTGTGCCCAAAAATAATTGGTATTGATCAAGGGTATAGACTAAAGGATAGGTATTGATCAAGGTGGTAGAAATATGGTGTTGATGTTTGTAGTCATATTAAAGTGTGAGCCGATTTTTTTGTCTTCGTTTATGTAACACATGGTTCTGATTCTGAGAGCCTCTTGGGTTTGCAGTTAATAGAGAAGCTGTTAAATTTCCAGTTAATTTTAGCATTTAAAAATGCAACGTATCTTTAGACTCTACCAATGGCATCAGTTTCTTTTTAAAACATATACGTTATTTTCGACTAAATGGCACATAAGATACAGTTTTAAATGGCACATAAGATACAGTTTTATTCTTTCTAATGATATCTCCTACCTTTTCTGATTCAATTGAATGTTGATGATGCCCTTGCAAGACCGCCGCTGACTCCATGCCCCCCACGGGCAGTTGCTGCTGCCCCAGTCTATGCTGTTGGTGCTCCGTGGTAGCCGTGTGCCCCAGCATGAGCGAGGCGGCGGCGGCCGAGGGCACCGGCGTACTCACATAGGGCGAGCCCACGGCGGTGTTAGCATACGGCTGGTACATGGAGGAAGACGACGAGGACGACATAGCGTCGTAGTGGTGGCTGCTGCTGCTATTACTACTGCTGCTGCTATCGTTCAGAGCTCTCGTGGTGGCCGACACTGGCGCACAGCAGGTCATGACTTTCGAACGGCTACTCGAAGGGGGCAACAAGAGTTGCAGGCATTACACTTGGTTAAATGTGAATCACTGGAGGAGTCTTCATTAAAATTGAAACACAACTTAATTTCGAATAGTGGGCATATGTTTCACTGCGAACGGCGCTGCTAAAACTGAACTTCTTGAGGTAACATTTCTTCCTTGTCTGACATCAAAGTCTTGCACGGGGAAAAGATATTTCCCCCATATTGACGGCATCCTGCTGCGCTTTGAAACCTTCGCATCGCGCCGTCGGTGGGTTGGTAAATGCGTTGCGCAGACGGCGGACGAGAGGCAGCCAATCAGCGAGTAGATAGCACGGCGGCTTGTACGCGATTGCCTGTAGGGGTGCGAAGGTGCAATTATCGGGGGAAGAAATTTGGTACTTGACTACTTGGTACATCACCTACTTTGGTCATCAAGAAGAAACCAGAAAGATCAAGATAGAAGGATGATAAATTATATTAGTTTTAGCTATTTGTATTCCTCATTTCAGTAGAAACGCAGCAAAGGTTCAGTTCAAAGCGGAGGATTTTTTTCATTTATCGATTTCATGGAATTTGAAGTACTCAGATTGAGCGCTAATGTCGAATTCAAGGTCAACGCGCTTACCAAGCACAATATGCAAGTAGGTTTTCCAGTTAACTTTGGAAATATATCATATTGTAAATTATCGTAACCCTGCATGTTATATGTGATGTACATGTACTCGAAGACAAGTACATGCACACGTGGATTGAAGACTGTGTGGTATGAACCTACTATACAAGAGTGGTAACAAACTTAAATTTAACTTCACCCCGTTCTTCAGGCAATATCGGTTGTTTATAACATTTTTCTGGTAAAATATAGGTAATATCTAAATGTGCGAGTAATTGCCTCCAAATTAGAAAATTAAACAGAATACTTCAAGTTTCAAGCTTGTTATTGATTTGCCTATTTTCAGTGGACTACCATCGCATGTGGGGTTTAAATTTATATTAATTAATTGATTCTTGGCATTGCCAGTTTTGTCTTGTGCTACATTGTTTTTATTTCCACAGAAGGCCAACTATTTAGTGTAGCGAATCGTGTAGCTGCATGCTTTCTACCGGCAAACGGGTGTACACAAGGAAAGGTTTCGTGAGAAGCACCATCACATATCGAGCTAATACTTTCATTGGATATGGACTTTGAATGTAGACCAGGTCATATTATTCCAACATCGACTTCTACAGGCCTTGGGTATGGATGAGTTACATACTTTTGTTATATGTAAGTAATGCAAACTAAAAAGTACAAAGTATTGAATATGTAAAAGCTGTGGTTAGAATTTATTAAGCTGGCAAGCAAATGCTTTAATTGAAAATTTAGGAAATATCTAAATTATGTCATTAAAGTTTGATAATTTCGTTCCCACTTTGTGCATTTGTTCCCAATGCATTGTTAAATTATATTTGATACATCAGAGCTTAACTGTTAAGTATTAAGGGTAGAGTGCAGTTGTTTCCTAAACGGATCCGGAATCTGATCCGGATTCGTCCTTTGATCAACTCTGGCCATGGACGGAGATCGACATGAACCATACACGGATCGCGGACTTTGCAGAAGATACAGATAGCATTCTTGATTGACTGGTAGTTTGTTATCGGTAAAAGATGACATTGAATGCCAGATAGAGAAGAAGCTCTGATAATGCCAATGAAAGTGCAACTACTACTTTCATTGGTCTATGCCAAAATCGGAATAAATCTTATTCTTTCACGCAACCTTTATTTTAAACTTTGCATAAAAAATCTCACAGAGTGTACGGTATGTACTACAAACCGGCCTCTTTATATATTTTGTTTACTAGTTATCCCTTATTTTATATAACTAACCGGCCTTATAACCACCTACTATGCAAATACTCTCCAGCTCTGACTGTTTATCTCAGTTAAACTTAAATATAATCAGAAGATATATATGACATTGCTACAGTACGTCTATATGTTGACAGTACTTCAAGAATTATTCCCGCGGACCGCTTTTCGGTTAAATTATATATTTTTTAAAACACTGTTTGCTGTTTCTGTATGTCCGAATTAGTAAGCAATGATGAAGTCGATTTTTCACTTTTGTGCAAGTGTATACGCGTATATATTGATTTATCGCACCAAGCATGTTTATACTTAGTTAAAAGATTAAATACTTTGGAATTAAATGTTATAATTAAACATTTCGGAAACAGCTCAATATATACAGCCCCCCGGTCCAATCCAGAGCCACCGTGCACCACATCGTGACCGCGAGATCCCCGGCCATCTGCTCAACCCACTTTCAAGGCGAGGCGGCACTGCCACGCCCACCTCATTCAGTGTCCCTACACGATCCGATCGAGGTTTCCGCAAGAAGGAAGCCGAGAGAAGTTCCGCAACCAATCAACGCAACTCATAACCAACGGGTCACCCAACCTACCAAAACATCACTCAGCATCAGCATCCAACATCGTTGGCATCGGCAGCATGGCGCCACCCCGCTCACTCCACAACGGCCCTGACAGGACCTACGCCGACGTCGTCGCAAACAGGAAGACCGGGAAGATCAGGGTCATGCCGGACAAGTTCGGCGACAAGTTCGGTGAGGAGCAGGAAGAGGGATGGACGATCGTCCAGACAAGGAAACCGAGCTCAAGCATACCGACTAAGAGAAGCCCGATGAAGAAGGGCGGAATGATCTTGCTAGACGTATCAAGGGTCTGGTCAAAGTACGCGAGCGAGCGTGTAGACCTGGACGAGGTCGAGGACAGGGGTGATGCGGGCGGAGCACGGGACGAGGACGAGGACGGCGAGTGGGACGGGCTCGGGGACATGGTGGGGGACATGTCAATGCCCTCACCCATTGGCCAGCTGGATGGCAACGATTCAGACGAGGAGATGGCCACCCGACAGGAAAACCTGACGGCCAAGGAGAACGAGCTTAAGCAGAGGCAACGGGAGTACGAGGCCAGGCTGGCAAAGGAGCGGGAGCAGCTCGAGGAGCAGACACCGCGCTACTACACAGACAGGAGAGACGCACTCTACAACACGCATCAGAACCGGATCCCGTCCCCATTTGACAACCCTTACGCACATCTGGACTCCAGAGCCACCACTCCAAGCACAAGAGCGAGTGTCCGGGGCATGAACGAGATCGAGAACAACCCCGACAGACGGTATCACCCTGTTGTACCGCAGCCCGGCACGGTCAGTACAAGAAGTACGGAGAGCACAACCCAGAGCATGGCCTCCAGCACGGCCGGAGTGGCACAAAAACTGGCGGGTCTCCCAATGCTGGGCCAACCACCAGCACAAGAAGAACAAGACCTGCTATCGCTCCACGACACAACAATGCTCGGGGAGGACGAGGAAGACGAAGAGGACGAGACGGACGCGCGCATGAGGGTGCTCCAGGTCGAGATCAACAGGTTGGCGAAGAAGAAAGCGAGGAAGACCGAAGCCCGAGCGGCTGGCAGTGCGAGTACGAGAAGCGACGCAAGCGGCGGGAACAGCCAGATTCTGAGAGGCATTGACTCACCGGTACCGACTCTGCAAGTAACATCGACTCCGCTACGCCCTGGCGAGCCGCAGCCCGATCTGAGCGCCACCATTCCGGATAATGGCCAGCGAACAGTCGCTGCACCAACCTACCAGCTTCCCCCTGTCGCAGAGACACCCAACCCGTTCCAGGGGGTCAAGAGAGCCCTCCACCCAGACGACACGGCGGGCGAGGTGGAATTCCACAAACGACACCGCAGGGACCCACTCAGCCTTCGCGGCCACCTGGCCCCGAGACAACCGGAGCAAAGACCACCTAAGGACCGGAAGATGATCTTCTGGTACGGAATCAGGAAGGGAAGCGGCTCCAAGATGAGCGAGAAGGAGATTGAGGCAGTGACGCTATGGCTGGTTGACAACCAGATGAAGCATGACTTCGGCATCGAGGGCACGTTTCCTCAGGCCGACGGCACACTCAAAGTGGGGCTCTTAAATGAGAGTCACGCGGAGATCCTAAGCGAGGAGATCCAAAGCGATGTCTGCGGGGTGAGCTACCAGCTCTTCAAGCTGCAGAACAAGACGAGATGCTACCTCGCCTTAAGGAGTGGAGTGCCTACCACTCTTGGGCCGTATCAGCTGTTCGAGACAGTCAGGAGGCTCAACAAGCTGCCGGGGACGGCTGGAGGGATCGAGATCCACAGAAAGAACGGGGGAGGAGGAGACCGGCTAAGATTCGAACCGGACGAGACCATGTTGGCGTAGCTTAAGAGATATGAGGCCACCGGCAAGAACGTGCACATTGGAGCGACCACGGCCCGAGTCCGTATCTCGGCTGCAAACAAGGATAGCCCCCGCCAGAGCGGGAACGATGCAATCTGAGATTATTTTAAATTGGAGCTGTAATATCGAGACGTATTAATTGTAAATGATTAACACAAATATAAACACAAGCTCTACTACTAACTCAAGTCCACAGGCCTGTAACGGGAACTCAAATGCGTCGGGAAAACTTCGTTGTTTCCAACTTAATACGCGGAAATCATATAAATCACTATTATCCTTAGAAATGCAGGTATCAAATATTAAAAATGCTATACTGTTCCTAACCGAGCCAAACCTAACCAAGCACCGCACCGTTCGAGGGCTACCTGGATTCCGAACACTGGCAGCGGGGAGTAATGCTAGGGCAGCAATTTTATACGACAACAGTCTACTGTGCAAGGCTATTGATTCCCTCATGCATGCGGATATGGCGACTGGAATTCTACAATCAAAGGACGGGAACGTCTTAATCGCCTCTGTATACTGTGACATTAACACTAGCAATTTTGATCATATTACCAAGGTGGCCGAATATGCGGAAACACATGCACTTCCCCTTATCTTAACCACGGACAGCAATGCACACTCTAATCTCTGGGGGTTCAAGCAGAACACCCGAGGGTCAGACCTTGAACTAGCAATGGCAGGCGGCACTCTAGATTTAGAGAATATTAAGACGGGCACGCCAACCTTTAAAGGTCCCATGGGCTCGACCCACATTGATCTTACACTAACAAAAAATCTTAAATCGGGTATATTGGACTGGGAAGTAAAACATTTCGAGGACTCGGACCATAACCTTATAATATTTAACTACGAGACAAATCCAGAGCGGCGAATGGTCAGAGCATGGAACAGGATAAGCTGGGGAAAATTTCGGGAACACATTGTACGGAACGAGATAGACATGCCCGTCGTGTTCGAGCCAAGCGACGCAGACAGGATAAGTCTGGAGCTGGAAGGTAACGTCATGACACTAGTCGAATCACTTTGTCCCCTGGTACCAATGAAGCAATTTAAGAAACGTGAATGGATCCACGAACTAGATCTCCAGCCCTACATAGCAAGCAAGAAAAGAAAGCTAAAGAAGGCCCGAAAAACAAACCTGCAGGCCGATAAAGATCAATATAAATCCGCATGCAATGAACTCTCCACACAAGTTAAAAGATGGCAGGAAGGGCAAGACGAAAAAGAACTCGATGAACTCAAGAGTATTCCGGACCTGATGAAGGTAATCAAGCGCAACAACCCGCAGCCAACAATCGGGGTTATAGCGGACAGCCCTGAAGAAACAATCGCCGCTCTACTGGATCGTCACTGCCCGGTATCATTGGCTCCAGAGGACGACAACAAACCAATCACGAGTATCCTGACGAGCAGTCTAGCCACCAAGAGCCAACATATTAACCGAGCAACAGCACACAGAGCCTTTAAACAGTTCGGGAAAATGAAAAGCCCGGGTCCGGATGGTATACTCCCAATCATTCTCCAGCTTCTTCCAGAAATTTATCTAGATTACATTGTAACCATATTA
>LR140206.1:0-18600 GCA_900659605.1 Tisbe holothuriae | reverse complement strand
ATGATTGAAAGAGGGGAAGGAGGAGGAAATCGATATTCGGAGGGGCGACACTTGGAGGGGCTTTGTTCGGAGGAGGGTTCGGAGTCCAAGAGGAAAATTTGAATATGTTTGATGTTAGACATTTTGGGCTGGCTGTTGTTTTTGAAGAGATCGTTTTAGACTGGAATGTATGCAGCTTTTATGAATTTGAAGTGATAGCACCAAATATGCTTGTCTTAGTACAGGATAGTTAGTAATGCCTTGTTATGAAAGTGTATTCGTTACATATTTGTGGAAATTTCCGTTTTAATATGGCATTAAGAGTGATATAATGTGTTTATTAAACATATTCTACTAAATGGTGTATTCAAAATATAACACAATAATACAATACTCTTTTGGAGTAAAACTAGTTATATGTATAAGATCATAGACCACTGAATTTGGTTGTAGTGGTCTAGGATAATATATGCATCTAACCATATTTTTACATAAGATTGCTCTTATTTCTCTTTTTAGAAATAGCTTTTCAAAAAGTGAGCTTTTTGATATGCATTCAATTTTCTAAATCTGCTTACATCATAGTGTCCCCTTCAAAAGTAATTGAATGTAAATTCTAATTATTGAGTCCTTTAAAATAATCCTACCAAGAAAAGCAAAAAGGATACGTCTGTATTATTTTAGACTACCTTAAGCAATGTATCCTCTAACAACAGTCTGTATCTTATAACATTTTGGATGAAATGACCAACTTAACTCCATGCGAAACATTTACTGATTACACATTTACTGTCAAGTTCCTTTTTATAGTTTTAGTATGAAACTATTATGGGGAATACATTACAGTAATGCCCTCCACCTCATAGGTATCAAAATACTGACTGTACTCAGAACATTATCCATTCATATCTGGTACAGTCGCATACATTACAGCTAGTGGCCTTTAATTACATAGTGAGTCGCCAAGCTCGGCTCAGTTTGGAACCTTTTGGCTCGATTGCTCAATATTTCGTCCTCTTTCTCCTCATCTCTAGAAGTCAATGCAAAATACTCAGCACTGAAGCTGACTTAACTCAGCAACTCACTGCTTGCTTGCTTGCGCTGAGTTTCTGAGACTCAGAGAGCACCGGCGGAAAAGGAAATATGAAAAGATTGATTATCGTGATCCATCACAAGAGCCGAAATCTTGTTTGGAACCATTCTTAGCAGCTGCACAGGCAGCCCAGGCTGGAACTTTTGGCCCCTGCCGACCTTTCAAGCCAACGGCAGGTGGCAGATCACTATGTAATTAAAGGCAGCTAGCTTGGATGTATAATACTGTCTGCCATGCTCTGCGGCGAACAACTTTTATTTTAGGTTCATGACCAGGTTTTTTTGGTTCATGCAAGGCCTATATAATACTATAATAATATAAGGCTGTGCGAATACCAAATTTGAATCCGACTGTCGGATTCGGATACCAAAATACGTCGGATTCGGATTCGGATTCGGATATCGGATTTCTACTATATAGTAAACCTTGTTCAAAATCTTAGAAATGAGCAATACAGCAAGCAGCTGTCCGTTGACTGGATATATTCCACTACACTCATACACTACACTAGTAAAATTAGAAATAGCAAAAAACTTAAATATTAAGTTCATGTCCCAGTTTTTTATACGTTTTAACAGGCAATAGTGCTAAATCAGTAAAAATCCGACATTGGGTCAAATCCGACATTTTGAAATCCGAAGTCGGATTCAGATTTGGATATCTAGAAATCCGAATCCGAAAAGTCGGATATCGGATTTCGCACGGCCTTATAATAATACCAATGAGTTTTACTACTACATACTGGTACTAGTATGAGTCCCCCTCATAGAATAATACTAATAATACTATATAATAAGAGGAGTGATACTGGCTTGAAGTTCAGCTCCGCTCGGCTCGAAACCCCCCTTTTAGCTCGGCTTGCATCGCGAGCGGACAGGCAAGCTCAGGCAGGCCTCGGGAATCCGAGCCGAGCTGAACAATTCGAGGCGAGCTGAGCACAAACCAGTAGTATCACTCGGCCTAATTAGGCCTAATGGGTTCACGAGTAAAACTTTTTTAGTTTCGGAATGTTGATGTCTTCCCTCCCGCAACCTCTCTCTCGATGGACTTTCCCATGTCCATGTGTCGGAAAAGTAAACAAAGTAAACAAACCGTGCTCGGTGTTCTCCGATCTTCTCTCCCGAGACTCCCGTCCGTGTCCTCCGTACCCTCCTTGCCCTCCAGCTAGCTCCTTGTTGAGGATGTCTGTCGGCGGCGGCGGCCACCGCGGATTCCTGCCGCTCAGTGAGAAGGCGCTCGCGCTGCTCAGGCACTACCCAAGGATTAACCTAAACAACCTGGCAAAGCTACCCAATGACAGACCCAAGGTAAACTCCCAAACATGAAGGGACGCACTGCACTGCACTGGCACTCTATTTGACGAATTGCTTCTTGACCTTAGGACAACCAGCGTCGCTTACGCGGCCGCAAATATGGCTTCAAACACGGCGAGAACGACAGCACTGGGCGGGCCAGACAGTTGATGCCAATGCTGGGATACAGGAGAGACAGAGATCCAATCTACTTGAGCACCCCGAGAGACCTCACCTACAACTATGGACACCAGTAAGAATCTTACAAAGCATGTCTACCATAAGAACACTCTTTCAAGTATCTAGCTGCTTTTCTAGGCATCAACGTCAGTACCCGCCGGTCTCCCTCAAGACCCTGCAGCTGCTGATCGACACTGGCCGCCTGGACCCATCAAAGCCCATCGACCTGGCTGCACTCTGCCTTACTCACGTCTACAACATTGACCCCAAGAACAAAAGTCATTTTGGAGTCAATCTGACTGCGGAGGTATGTCATGAATTCAAGTGTTGATAAAGAAACAATTACGAACACCCGTCTCTTCAGGGTGCTGATTGCTTTGACGCCAAGCTGAACCTGGAGGTGCAGTGGACGTGCGAAGAGGCGATCGCCGCCGTCGAGAGCAAAGGCGGTGTCATCACCTCCTCCTACTTCGACATCTGCTCCGTGCGAGCGCTCGCAGACCCGGAAAAGTTCTTCAAATCGGGCCAACCCATTCCCAAGCGCCTCACGCCGCCGGCAAATGCAATGGGCTACTACATCGACCCTGCTAAGAGAGGCTATTTGGCGGACCCAAAGTTAATTGCTGAGGACCGTCTCGTGCTGGCGCAGAAGTATGGATACGAGCTGTCTGATATCGAGTCAGATCCTGACAAGGAGATGCTTATGGCGGTCAAGGACCCCAGGCAGGTTTTCTATGGGTTGCAACCGGGATGGGTGGTTAGTCTCAAGGACAAGGCAATTTTTAAGCCGGAAGAGCCAGAGTTGAAAAAGTTCTACGACTCGACTTAGTATCTCAAATAGTGTTGTGACTCGTTAGTATCTGATGGTCTTGTTTGTATACCTTCTGAAATAAAATTATAAATAACAAGAAAATGCATTTTGTGATTTAGATCTTTCATATAATTTACAAGTGCAGCTGAGTGCTATATCAGGAAACTGACGTTTTAATGTACATGTATGTTGCATGTACAGCAAAATTTAATAGGGAATCTCCGCTGCACTGTGCCGGCACATACCGCGAACACTTTTTAAAGCCCTTCGTAAAACTCAAGCACGTATTACTTTGAGGCAACTACGTGTAGTGTAAATTAACTCGACATTTTCAGCCTTGTATGGATCTGAATATGCGTACCATACTGCCTTTAAATTATGTTTGTAACTGCGTTAGCGTTTGTTGATGTTGTATTAGTATGCGTCTTCCTTGTACCGTATTATGCGGCTATTCATTACATCGCAATCATAGAGCTATTATATAAAGATTTATAGTAGGTTCATGATCGCAATTCATCAAACTAAGGATTGCTCTAGAAGCAATCCTTACATAAAACCATTTGAGAGCAAATTTTATTATTATGCCAGGTTGGGAGTACAGTCAGTACACTCCCGGTGTCACTGGCATAGCAACCATCATTGACTATTCGATCTTAAAGACAGTTTGCAAGCAGGCTGCCAGCCCTCGTCTCTGCACCCGCCATGTCAGCACATTTCCCCCTCAATGCATGCTAACGTAATCGAAACATGAACACACACTAAAACCATGGTTGTAATGTCAAAAAAGTGACCCCCACTTGCCTCACTCGCTTTTTAAGCAAAACCCGTTTTGCTTCTACAACTGCATAACAGGCAGCAACTGAGTAGGAGGCATCTTGCACGACGACGACATCGGGTGCCCACCGTGCTGAGGAGGAGCTTGTATTCGAGGGATCAACGTCAAGCGCATTGTCGCAAGCAAGCTTCGACATAGTTTCTTTTGTGGCTTTGTGAGCTGAGAGCTTACGACTTTTTTATGCTTCAACGTTTCAACTTCTTATGTCAGTAGTGTGTGCGCTTTTAGCAACGAAAACGCGCAGAAAAGTGAGGGCCGGTTATTATTGAAGAAGAAGAAAAGGCAGATTCTTGTTTTTAGGCCGATTTTTAGTGTCCGCTCGCCCTTCAGCCTTGAATGAGGAAAGCTAAATAGTGGGCCTAAGAAGAGAGAATTGCATCCGCAAGTGTTGTTCTGTCCGGAAAAAAGGGTTGTAGATGCTGACTAAAGTGGCGCCACAAAGCTCATTAAGAAGACGGCAAAAATCGGATGTGTCGGCGCGCGCGGAATCAAATGTGAATGCATGCCGAGAGAGCCGTTTTCAATCTTGTCTAAAAAGCTGCACTTAGTTTATTTTTGCCCCGCTGTTTAATACAACACTTGTTGGGATTACTCGATCAGATGTTCTCTGCGACACAAAAAGACGCTTCTGTGTTAGTTATCATCGCTCCTGCAATAACAATCATATGTAATAATAAGCATTATAGAGTATATAAGAAGTATGCTTCTGTGTGTGTACCGTGACACATGAGAGATAAAAAGTGCACCAAGTGTTTTCTTCTTCTCTCGTGATTAGCCGCCTTATTTACTGGGTCACATTGCCATATTTGATTCCCTTTGTTATGTGAAACTGAGCCCAATACAGTGAGGAGTACGTGTGTAACGATGAGAAGAAGAAGAAAGAGTAGCAGCGCAACGTCTGATAAGGAGTGAACACATATTCAAAACGAGCAGCATCCCGTACACATTCTAACTACGCCGAAACATTTGCAAGAGGACAAACTTTAGTCTCATTTAGTCCTTCCGCTATCAAGACAGTGTCCCCGGAAAAAAAAGTTGGAAAGTTGTTTTCTCCTCCTAAAAAGTGCATAAACTTGACTGGAAAAAGCAAGACGGGCAACGTCAGCAGAAGCATCTTTTCTTGTGTGTATGTGTCCGACCTTGGGAGTCTTCAATGCTGCTCTTATTGAACAACTCAAATGTGTTGCTGAGTGTGATATGAAGCCGGAGAAACTCGCTCGCATCTTGTGATACTGCAGTGGAATCTACAATAGATGAAGGTAGGATGGGGCCCAGGGGAAATAAGTCATTATCGCGTCGTGATTATAGATTGCAGAGAATGAATTCCTCCCCCGCTAGATCACAAGATCATTCTCCAGGTATAACTGGATGTGTATGGTGGCTGTCGATATACTTCTAATGTATCCAATTAGGGTTAAAAACGACTGGAACTTAACGGATATACTGTACGTACTTGTATGCGAAAAAGATTCATAATACTCACAGGACTCCAACATTGTGTTAGTGGTGTTTAAGCAGCAACTTTGTGGGTATTCCGTATCAACGTGTTAAAAATTGATGTGCACCAGCTTTCAGCAAAGTTCTCTCAGAGAATACTTGATTGCGTATAACCGAGGTTTCTAATGGGAACTTCTACGTTTTCAGTCTATTCAGACCTCTGTTTTTTCTAATGACCTTGCCGTTAAAGCTTTCCTATAATATATTATTAGAGTTAGAGAATCCATTATTAATTATGGAACACATAAAGGTACTATATATTAATGCCACATTAATTCCGGATCAGTGTATCATAATATACTAAAACTAGCTCACGTGGAGTATATATAATGTTAAATAAGCCCCCGCTTTATAATTTAACGGAAGCCAAACCACGTTTTTCCTTACGACATGAAGTTTTTATTATAGATCCGCTTTCCAACCTGACGATATGGCGAGAATGGGTATCGGAAATTCTCTTTTTACAATATCCCTTCCGCATATTTTCCTCCTATATCCGATAGAATCCAGCTACAACCCAAAATAAAAAGTGAAGCCAGCCAGTCGCCGTCTCTTTATTGTCACAGAGTGACTATTAGTGCATAAATAATGCAGCTTACAATGCCTTTTAGCAAACTCTTTGGCTATTCTTAGAAAGCAAACCGTTGTCTACACAGCTGGCTTATATTAACACATTGCATTATTAATGACGTATTATTCTACGTCTAAAATGTGCAATTCCTATTACGGGGAATTTGCAGTCAATGCAAGCATATAGACGTATCAAAGTAACAATTGACTATACCTTAGAAGACGAGTAAAGGAATACCTGTAACTCTGAATTAAGCTATTACGATAAAGTCAATCAATTCTATGGACAAAGTAATCAATTCTATGGACTAAGTACTTTATTAGCAAAATTAAATAAAAGTAATACAAAATATATAGAGTTACATGCTCCGAACATGCCCAATCTAGCTCTTAAATTTTATCAGTAGCATCAGTTTTAAATAAACAATTCCACTTGTCGTTTTCGAAGGACATTAAAATTTAAACCCCACTCAAATGTTTCAAAGTCCAATCCGTTCTTGCTTGAGGTGTGAGATGAAAAACAAAGATCGTGCAAAATAAATAATCCTTTTTAATGCACTTCACATCAAACAAAATTTGTCTCTTTGACATTTTTATCGCTCTCTGAGTTCCGGGCGGTCTCCAGAGGATTGTTATTGCTGTTTGTCAACGCTAACGAAAATAGAATTTATTGTATTCTCATTTACTTTAATATGCATAAATAGGACATCAAAGCAACTTCAGATTAAAGTAGTTTGAGAACGAACGAGTTTAATGTTCCTTTGTCTCACCGTACAAGTGACACACGTGAAGTGTGACATAAAACATCGCTCAAGTGTTTGAACTCCTTCTTCCTACCATAATATTTTCATGAACGTTATAACACTTTTACGACTCATTTGTACTCCAAGTACCCTTTAAAGCCTCAGAAGACGCGTCTGGCATCGAAGAATCTTTCAAAAAATCTTATTGCGTTTATTAAACAACAAACCGCAACATGGTAAAAACCGGCTCAAGGTGAACCAGGTAATAAACATTTTCTTTGTGGCCGACTTTGTTTTGTTCTTGATCGCAGCTTCGTTTTATACATTTTGCTACGGGATGACAAATGCATGAGATCGTAGAGATAAGAAACATGCAAAACGACTATTTATAATCGTTGTGTGTAGCAGCGGCCTTATCAGCCCTGTTGCAAATAGTTTTGCAGTGTTGCGTAAGGAACGATTTTTATGCCAATGTGGCGTTTTCATGGAAACAATTTCGACGTCGTGTAGTGGTTATAATTAGATGTGTGGAGTGGCAATTACTGAACGAGATAATTATATAATAGCTTGCCATCTGAGATCTATGCGAATGGATCTTTAAGTTCTCAATGACGTCTTCAGTCTGGGACTGATCAGATGCATTCCGAACGACAGGCGGCTTAAGAAAAACCTCGAACAAAGGCAGTTGTCCACCTATGGACGATAATACACACTCATCCATGTTCTTGGCCCATTCCCAAATAAAAGTAATGTGTCCACTCTGCTCTTTTTCTACTTACTGGCGCCTACAAAACAATGCGTAGGGCAGAGGAGGAAAATATTTAACTCGATTTCTTCCCCTTTATTTAAAATGCTCGAAAGCTGTACAGAAAGTAGAAAGAGTGAAAAATAGTCTTTGGGAGGGGGAAGAAATTGACTTTTAACGTAATACCCCAGGGAGGGAATAAAGAAGAAGGCTTAGATGCAACAACTTAAGACCTCCTTGGAACCTTGTACCGCACACAGTTCATGTACTGTCAATTGTAAAGTTGAAGTAGCAACATTGCATGCTGTAAATAACTCGAATCTTAGAGTTTATCCCCAAGCCTTTCATGTATAAATACATAACAAGACCGTATTTTAAAGCCGCCTTTGCCTTTACTTCAACCTGATTTTATACGTTTAAATGCAACAAAAACGTACCTTAGATTTAGTTGGATTTCCATATATAGTGAAATAAGATCGAACAGCGATGTTTGCTTTGTTTTATTACATGGGCGGGCGTATCCATTGACCTACCACGACACTCAATCTATAGGTCTGTGGAAGAGGAGGAGGAGACCCACTTTTAACTGCAATCGATGCCGAGTCCGGTTGACAGCGGGCTATCAATTCGGCGCTACAATGAAGAAAAATGGCTCTGAGTTAAATGCTACTGCTATAAAATCCAACTGTACAGGCTTTTATGCATAATTCTATTGCATATGTTAATCAGATTAGTATGAACTATCACCGTGTTACAAGTCACAACTCTAGTTTGGTGCGTACTTCTCAAATTGATTTTCGTGTTTACTTATTTAACGTCTCCTCCATCCAGAGCTGACGTGGTCAACTCTTTTTCCTCGGTTTGTGTTACTGCGTAATTCGAACGACGTGTTCGAGCTTGCAACGCAGTTTTCTTGCTAAAAATGAATTTAATCTAATTTATAACGAGTCTATTTTCACTTTAATTCCCTCATTGATGATATGATGAGAATAACAAAAAAATGGCCTTCCCTCTTTTTTGTCAACCTTGCAGATATACAGTCCTTTATAAAGATATTGTAAGACACTGGAATCACAAATTAGTAGTGCGAACAACATCATTCATGAGTAAATTGTCCACAGAGTATATTGTTCACGTACATAATCCCAGAGGGAGAGAAAGAATCGAATCGAGAAGAAGACTTAACACTTTCTCGGTTGCAATTCATTTCAGCATACACGTACAGAGCTGGGTTCGTCTAAGCGAGCGCTATGATGTCACCTATGCAGAAGGCTGATGAATCCGGGCGATGTTTTTGCTTTCCTTCTTCTCTTTCTGCATCGGCGGTCCAGCGAGAGATGTGAAAATAAAAAGTGGAGCTTGAACGGAGGAGGAAAAAAATCTCTTCTGCTGTTGAATTGACATCGAGAAAAATTGTTAACCCTCAGTTGTAAAAGCAGAATGAGACGGTGTAAATACACGGCCTAATTTTTATGGCTCTACAGCAAACAATACTTGTACTACAAAAAGTCCCCTTTAAAGTGTGTTTTGTGCAACGTTCGCTGACGTGACTGTCAGAATAACAATATTAATAATATGAAAGGTTCTGCACCTTAATCCGTGCACTTGCCCTACAAGGCCTTTAAGAGTTTTGAAGCAAAAGCGAGTCCTGCTGAGGGAAGTGTATTTTTGCAGCCTCCATTCAATAGAGGACTGTGACTTTCCTACACTGGCGAGAAAGAAGGTAAGAGAAAACGATAAGAGAGAGGGAGAGAGAGAGAGTCTATAAATCACGCCGTAATTGAGAGGTGATCCATAACGAAGTCAGATGGAAACCAGACAGAGAAATAGCGGAGGAATAAAGACTCTCTAACCAATACCCATAACTCACTCCTCCTTGAGTATTTCGACCCCCAGTCAAATTGGGTCAACCGATGTCTTTGTCGTCTGGGGAATAGGGCTGCCAGTGACGTATACCGGCATCCCTATGTGAGACAGACAGTCAAAATATTTTCATCCACCGCGGTTGAAATTTGAAGTGGTCAGACGTTGATGGAAAGCAGCAGCCGAGAGTGGCTGGAGACGAGTGAGTAACCCGAACCAAAAAAGGTTGAAGAACGCCCACGCCAACTAAAGTTATGCCTTTCATGTGTACTATTTTAATTAAAGCAGGAAATAATGCGACGTTACAGCCATGTATCTTGTAACCCGTTTTATAATGTCAATTAAGAGTATCTAGGTCGGGCAGAGTCCAAATGTGTTGCTTCCTTCCTTTCTTCCTCCTCAATGGCTAATAATAGTGGGAAGCCCCTTTTCTCCCTTTTGCTTTCTTTTCCCACACAATCTGGAGGAGATAAACATTGCCCGGTGGAAAAAAGGACAATGACCAATGATCTGTTCTAAAGTGAGAAATACACTCTGGCCGGGGGGTAGGTGCAACATTATTATTTAATATCTTATTTTCAATGACAGAGTAACCACTAATGAAAGTTTCACAACAAGCTAAACACTATCCTATTTCATTGGCAAGGTCTATTTTTCACTTAGCAACAGGCTGCAGGCACCACAGGGGGAGAGAACGAGCAGCGAGAAGTTGTGCCAATGACAATAATGATGACGATAAACGTCCTTTCGTCTGTCCTGTCGCCTTTCTTTAAAAAGGCAACACACCCTGAAGCAAAGTACGCGACTAGCTTGGAGATTAGCTATTTGCTGTACAACCAAAGAAAAGTATTCCGGCTTAAGACGAAAATAAGTCTTACTATAATTACATTCAGTGAAAGGGCCTGCCTTACTGCGTAAATGATATATGCCCATGAGGGAAAAGAAGAGTAAGAAAAAGAAGTCGCGATAAAAGTGACACAATAATCCCACTTATTGCAAAAAGTCAAGTGAATTGGCGCACATTGTGTTTACATTGGCGCTTGTACTCTTCTCACAACACTGCTGTTACCATACGGAATAAAACACGCGTTTCCATTGGATACAAAAGGTGAATCCTCCCATTGTACCGTGCTGCAGTTAAGTGTTCAATCAATGGGGTCTAATTGCATGTAGTGCACGGGTTGGGCACGTGGTGTTGAATTGAGCTGCTGCTAATCCATCTTAGCTTTAAAGGGAAACCAGTTTGGCAACATATCGATCTTTTAAAAGAATGAGGAAGTTTTGCAACTTGCTATTTCGGTAATTGAATATATTGCCTTAATATGACTTGTTCTGCTAAACAGATATTATTTATACTCTGCTCGTATAATCCTTTCGTTAATCTTAATGAATGTCCCATTATTTTTGTTTTTCTTTCCCGTATTTATCTAATTGCAAAGGGAAAAACAAACGCCCTTCCTTCCGCTGTTGTAAAACAGGGTTAAAAGTGACGTTAATTCGTGTACCTTTGAGAGCCTTTAGTCCGTAGGACAGAGAGATTACTTGTGGAAAGACAGAATTAATACTGTAATATCTCATTAGATTTCATCATACAACAATTATTGATATTTAGGAGGATAGGCAATTTTGAATACACCCTTCCACCCAGTTATTAAACAAATTATCAATGCATAAAATGTTCCTTCGATGTATTCCCACTGTTGCAATAATAGAAATCTATCTATTCTCGCCGCACAACATGATAAACAATTTTTCACCTTTCGACACAATGCAGTTCCCGTCAAAATGCAATAAAAGCGCAGTTTGTGTTGAGACACTTTAGGGGATCGATCCTTTCGCTATGTGTGTGAGTTCCGTTTATTCAAAATACGTCGCAGAAGATGCACATCTTACTCCTCGTCTTATTCCACTTTACTGCAACGTAGTAGAAGAAGTTTTTGCAGCTTGGCCCACTCCACACTTGTTCTGCCAATGCCCCATGGTGGCCTTGGCTTTGGGAAAAGGCACAACTACGCCGTTACTTTATACTGTCTTGGCCCGCTGGTCTCACGAGGCCTTCTTCTTTTAGGGCCTTTTTACAAGATAAAGCCAGACAGAAAGATCTTCTTCAGCTCCCATGAAAAAAGGGGAAAGGCGGGCGGAGATTTTCCCCCTTTTTCGAAGGGCTTTAAGAACTCTTAGACATGAGGAAAAACGGATGAACGTACTAGGAGTACTTTTTACTCACGCTTAAATGCTTCTTCTTCTCCTGTTTCCCAGGCATCTTATTATTTTAAAAAAGGCCTTGTTTTACAAGAGATCCGGTGTTTACGGGCATTTATAAACGGAGGAGGATGAGAAGAAGGCCTCTTTCCCATTCAAGAATCGCTGCTACTACTTCCTGTGGAGGAGTTTTGGGCTTTCTCCTCTCTGGCGTCGGCGGCACTCCCTTGGGAGTTGTAAGTCGGAAAATGAGCGAGAGGCCTTCGCGCTCGTATTCAGTCACGAAAAGAGATCCGCAGAGAAGAGAAGCACATTGTGTTAATAGTGCTGCAAACTGACTGATTAGCAAGATCAACAAAAGCAGTGTCGGCGGTGAATAAGCATTATCATAATACTGTTATAGTGAGCTACGGGGATAGAAAATACTTTTAAAAATCCCGAACGGTAGAAACTAAAAAGAGTGAAATTGCGGTTGACAGGAAATTAAAACTGTCCTCCACAGAAACTGATGTTCTATTGTGCCATAACTGTGGGCGATAGTTTTCACCCCGTATATAGGTTTGTAATTGTTCTGAATGTTAAAGACACTTTTTCTGACCGCGATGGTTGATATTCGAGACGTGTAATGTAGG
This sequence comes from Tisbe holothuriae, assembly GCA_900659605.1. Classification (NCBI taxonomy): domain Eukaryota; kingdom Metazoa; phylum Arthropoda; class Copepoda; order Harpacticoida; family Tisbidae; genus Tisbe; species Tisbe holothuriae. The sequence goes on along the minus strand of LR140206.1, from coordinate 6,158 downwards.
GTTGTCAGATTGAGCTTGTTCTAAAGAATATGGCAACCCTTCCTAAGAAGCCTTTTGAAGCCGTGTCTGGCGTTTAAAGGAAGTCCATTCTTTTTCTGTTGATGGAAGAGAGGTCCAAACATTGTGAAGAGAAAGTGCAAAGTGCGCTTGAAAGAAGCGTCAACAGAACACATAAAAGAACTGTCGCGCTGAATTCACTCTCCAATCGCAAATCATTATTCACATTATTTCACAGATCATTTCTTTCATATTTCATTTCTGCGAGAATAAATCAAATATCGTCTCTCAGGTGCATTGAATGGGTTTCTTTGTCACTCTGCCAATGATTTTGTTTCATAATATGCTTTGTTGTCGATGTTATTGTAATTGCTCGTATGCTTGGTTAAGCTGGATAATTATAATGACGATTGACAACTTCCTTGTCAGCAGAAAAAAGTGATTTGAAACAACAATGATTATGCTGGATCAGCTCGGAAATAAACAAAGTAGACATGTCTACAACTCGGCTGTCCAAATGATAAGAGTTCTCTAGCAAATATTGAAGGTCTTCAGAAGAGCCAATGAAGACCTTTAATGTATGTATTATTTTCTGTACTGATACTATTCAAGGTATATAAGAGGTTAATACTCTTCCAAATGCTTATGTCAACATCTTTATAGAATTAGAACCAACACATTTTGCCCCTTTTGCTTCTTATCATTTGGACAGCTGAACTGGTACCTTTACGCTTGGGGGTCAATGGTAAAGACAGGGATTCTAGCTTAGTCTAGAATGTCCGGTTTGTACCCTTGGTACTATAGATCAAAAGTCTTCTAATACCATTTCACAGAAAACTCGTTCATGTGGAAAATTTAATTTTCTTAACCTTCGTTTCGATCCGCCTTTGTCTTCTTCTTACACTTTCGGAATATTAAACGTGTTGCATTAACATATTTTCAGAAGGCGGATTCCATCACATAAAATGCCGTTACGATGATGATATACCGCGTACTGCAATGTAATATTCGGAGCCATTAAGTGCATTTACACAAGACTATAAACCACAGGGAGAAGAGCGGGAGGATGCGAATACGAGGGAATTATTTGCAAAAGTGGCCTAGTGACAAGCGGCTTACCGCAATGGCAATAAACAAGCTTAATACCTTCTCTTAGAAAGACCGTAAATTACAACTTTCCCTCGGTTAGCAACCCCACTCCTTATGACTGCCAACATCATCATCGTATCTGCATTCTGTGATTTATTCAGAGAACATCATACGTGAGAACGAGACATTAATGACGTTTTCCTTCTTCTCTTCCAGACCATGTGTCATCCCTGATATGCCCGCGGACTCTAGGCCTCTTCTGCGCCTCAGCATGGGCCTAGCCACGCCGTGATCGCACTCAGCCCACACAGCTCACCATGTCACCTCACCAACCTCTCCCACTGCTCACCTTCCTTCTGCTCTGCCTGACCCACCTCACCTCGCCGGCCTACGTGGCCACGCCGGGCGCGCCGTTAGACCGGTGCATCGAAGGGCTGAAGCCAGACGAGCCCAAGTACTTTTACTACGGAAGCCGGGCGCTCAACATTCGTATTCTGACGACGTCTCGAGTGACGCATAAGCTGACGTCGACCATACTGCAGATCTTTGCTGAGGAGGTGCTCGGCTATACGAATGTCAGCCTGCACTATATGGAGGATCCGACGCAGGGATTTGACCCGGATACGCAGTTCTCATACATATCATCGTGCACGGATCAAGTGTAAGGCTCGAATAATATGCATTGATCATTGTATTAATTGCTCTTATGCATAGAGCAGACATTTGGTTGCTACCTTGATGCATTTTCAATGTCATTCTTGCATAAATTGATGGCGTTCACAATGCGTTTCTACCGGATGCATCTCTGTCTAGTCTGTATTTATCCCCGCTTCATATCATCAATCAAATTAAGCACATTTTGGGAACAAAAGCACGCTTTTGCGGAAGAAGCACCCAGCTCTAAAGTACGACTCAGGAGTGAGTTATTATCCTGATTTTAAAGCCTTTGTTCGCCACTCTCCTGGCAACAGTAGTGCTAGCGCAGAAGACGTTTTTAAATTAGTTAATGTACAGCTAGAGAAATAGGATCTGATATTTAGAGTGACCTTTGGTTATTCTCGTTCCTGGAAGCTTAGAGAAAGAACTGTAAGATTCTTTTGAGCTTGCGCGCTTCCACTAACTTTTCATTGGCGTATAGCCATGAAATAAATAGAGAATGGAAATACTTTTACAGTTATTTCAAAAAGTTTTACTGTGTACGTTCACAGTAGAGAAGAGCAGTGTGTATCTTTATCAATGCATTAAAATAAACCTTGGAGGAAAGTGACTCAGGATATTTTCATGTTTGTCTAATCCTGACAGATCGATTCCATTATTCTGCATAATGTTGTATACGCAAGAATACCTATCCAGGCTATCCCCATAAAATCCTACATCTCTTTCTCCTTCTTTATGATGCATATGTAAGGTATAGAGAAGGAGAAGAAACGACGCAGTAAAACATGGTCATGTCAAGACCACTTACGCTGATCATTGGTAGGAAACTTGGAGAAAGTTATCAAAGAGTGTAGCAATAGTCACCATGACTTGTGTCTATTTGTTAGGAGAAGAAGCCCCTTTTGTCAGCCAGATGGGTTCGTTTTTGAAGGTCAAATCCTGAGGGTCTTCTCCTTCTTCTTCTCCACCATGGAACGCTCATTTATCCCTTATTACACCGCCTTCTATTACTTCAAAACGCGCTCACGTGTAAGGGATTAGGTTACTAAAGATATGAAGCAGAGGAAAGATAAAGAAAGGCGGCAGACACCAGACACAGCGATGCATTTAGAAAATACGTCGCCTTGCTACAGAGGAAGCTAAACTATTTAACACTCTTTTTGGTGATCTTGAGCGCAAATCCCCGCAAAAGAAACCCTATAGAGGGCAGTTACAAAAGACCATTTACAGGGATTTAATAACATACCACATCAGCGGGGGTTTCAACCGTGTACGCGAGCAGACTTTCTCCATTATACCACTACTTCATTTTCTGAGGTCATTCTACCGCTCATTACGAAAACAGTAAAAAGGTCTGAATGTACGCTGGGCGCATATTTTGATGAGAAAGTCCAGACGAGCGTGGTTAATTACTCCACTCTGTGTCTACAATACGGTCCACATAATATTGGTATTATCCCTCTTTCAGGTGCACGAATTTAGACAAGGAAAACGTCGGCGATGAAAGCCAACGTCGTTATCAGGCCGCGCGGCCGGTGCCCACAGCCATGGCCAACATGGAGATGTGGCTGCCCCCAAATTACGAGGTCGAGGATTGGAAGCTCAAGGACGTTGGTCGGCTGGGGCCGCAAGGAAGGTGAGGAACGACCACTCATCTAATGCCCAAAGTAATTAACATCCTTACTTAGATTCGGTTGGTTCCTCCCCGAGTCGTTTGCGAGAAACGCCCCTCCCATCAAGGACCACTGGCGGGCGTTCACCTCGTCGGCGGTGGCGCGGCTGTTCGCGCCGGCCACGTCCAAGGAGAAGGAGTTCATCTACAAGCAGATGAAGAATGAGAACGGAAGGTAAAGCAAAAAAATCACGTTCAGTCTTGATTCAATTGGTCGGAGACGAGACGGAAAAGTTTGAAGGTTGAGTGGGAGTAGCTACAATGTTTGGAGGGCTCGCCCTTTTCTCTTACTTCCGGAACGTCGCTAATTTTGTCCAAGGTCATATTTTATGCCTTTACAATGGGCCTTAGTTCCCGCTCGTTTTCCCGTTATCAAACTTCATTACCGGATTTATAAAATATAATCCCACCGCCATTTCTTTTACTTTCCAGACGTCTCGTCTGACTTTATTTATTTTCCTGACGACATCTGCCGTGGCATTCTGTTTTGTTTTCGAGTCGCGCCTCGAGATAGATCTGATATAACGATAAATAATGAAATATTACCTTTGTGGTATGTCTTCCGGTTTCCAGGAAATCGGAAGGAAACACTTGACTTGACCAAGAGACTGGAGCATGGTTGGTTTATACCTTCAACCGTACTAAAAGCGCCTGTATTTAAACATGGAATGTGATCAAGCCCTAACTATTTCAGTTTTATATTAACATTTGTATCGTGGACTTCCTTCTAAAAAGATTTGTCCTGTTAAGTATTATTACTCGTATATTTATATTACGTAAACTCCATATTCTGAGTCAACCTGTTAATCGAGTTGTAAACTTTAGAACTGAGAGCAAGAGTTGTTTGATGGAAACTCATTATGACATACAGCCAAAGTGAATACAGTACACCATTCACAAAACTCTCTGTCTAATTACTATCCAATTATGAGAGCAATTACTACTTCTGTGGTAGTATTCACAGTGTAGGATAATCCTACATGATACTATTGAATGATTTGGCAAGGTACACTAACAGATGGACCCACGTATCTAAATTTTACACTGTTTAATGCTCAGAGGTTTATGTGCCGTACAAAAGTCATAGAGAGCCTACTCGCCCTGGAAACGCAATTACTACGCCATGCATTTTCTAGATCTTCTTCTCTACAACCATTATGATGACGTGGCCTTTTTACATATTTATATCCTCACTAATACCCTTCATGTGCTGCATGTTGCTCAGCTTTATCATGACTATCTTACTCCTCCACTGTTGCTAGGCGGATTTTCTCTGTCAAAGGGGGAAAGCCCTCAAAGCCTTTTGGGAAGAGGAAGAAGAAGCCTTTTTGGCCCAATGTGAGTCCGCATTTTACCACGCTGTATGATTATTATATTATATTTTCCTGATGAAAGGCTGCGTCAGTTATTATGGTTTGGTGTTGATGTTGGCAATACAACTCACTCACTCTCAACTGTTTCCTGTCAAAATACTTTCGGGCCATCAGCGATGTTTCTTTTACTGAGGGTTGTGCAATACATTCGTCATACATAAGTATCGTATGTTGTTTCCTTCATTAATTAAAACGACGGAGTAAATTACTGCACAATACAATTGGGCCCAACACATGATAGTCAATATTGTGCAGGTTCCTGGTTAAATCCATTTATAGAATGGCAAGTTATATCTTACTTTCTGGAGAAATAGGATTTCATACAAACGTTCAGCTATCTAACTAATTTGCTGTAAAGTACAGGGTGATCCAAATTATTTGTGAAATTTAAAACAGTAATATTTTGGACATGTCGTAACATATAAAATACATTTTAACACCAAAATGTAGATCAAGAAGAGCATTTTTGTCTGGTACTTTTATATTTTAATTATAACCAATACCACTGTGTCTATAGCAGTTACAAGCTTTCCTATCATTTTCCCCATTTCTCCATTTCTTGAGGGGTAAAAAATTAGACATGTACCTTTGCTGCCCATTCTGGAGCTCAGACATGAATCCATTCATTTTTTTTCTATTGGGTTATGATCATAAGATTCTTGTTATATTTGTTGGATGAATTTAGCAATTTTAGCATCATTGTTGAGGACATTATTAGTTTAGTAGCCTACAAATGAGTCCATGCAACACCTCAAAGCGAGTGGAAAAGAGAGTTCATTTTCTCATTGACAAACTGGTGTACATTTTAAGCTTTAAATTAATTTTTTGATCAATGGCTATGACACATTGACAAATACACTTGAATATCATGTCTAAAGTGTTTTTGAAAATTATTCCTCAGATGACAGTATGCACACATTTTTATTATAAAGTTGCAAGTGAGCTGGAAAGTACGTAATAAAATGGTAAAATAGTCCTTTTCATATATGGATTGATTTGACTACTTAAAATGAGTTTTTGCATGGGGTGATTGTATGGTAATAAAAATGCTCTTAATTAGCTACAGTCTGGTCTTTAAATTATTTTGTTATCTTTCATAATATAGAAGATATAGCTATTTTAAATTTCACAGTTAATTTGGATCACCCTGTATGTATGTACTTTTTCCATGGTTCTAATTAACAATGCAAATTCGTCTTGCAAAGCGGGAAATCAAGAATTTAAAATAAAGTTCGTGCATGTTTGCAATGTATAAATATTCAGAAAGTATTTAACTAGGTACACTGTATAGCCGGGAGCCCATACTTTGTCCTACCTTTTTATTCTTACCCTTACTTTGTTAGACTTGGACCCTTACTTTGTTAGACTTA